>DWLS01002758.1:0-17324 GCA_018246255.1 Pachliopta kotzebuea | reverse complement strand
AAAATCTTTGCTATCAAATTTTTTTAAGGAGTTAGTTTTAAAATTATTATTTTAAATATATAAAGTCTCGAAGGAAGTTACTTGGTAAAGGAAACTACTAAAATTCTATTCTATAATTTTTTAGTAGTTTTCTTTTTATTTCCTATTTATAGTAGAATATTTTTTTTAATTTATAATATAATTTAATCTATTAAGGGTAATCTTTAGTTAATACATTTTGAATATGTTAAGAAAACTTCATATAGATATTAAGCGAATAAATTGAAAGTTTAATATGAATGCCGTCATTAATGATTTGCTGCAGTAATTATTTATAACACATTATTATTAATGATTTTATTGGACGTTAAATTTACACTTCATTAAATGTTGCAATATGAAAAGTTATTAATTTGGACGTATTTGCAAAAACAAAATTAGTGACCATTACAGACATATGTATATGTACTAAAAAAATCATTTTCCTATCTCTTCCATTCCTTCATAAAATAATTATATTCTCTTTCTTCTTTTAACTTTTTATTGATCATAGTCTATCATATCCTACTTCTTATTTGTTCAATCCTAAAGTAGATATTTTAAAGGATATTTCAGAGAATAAAGATTCCTTCAAATAAAGAAATAGTATAAAACTATATCTATATTATAACATTAGCCCTACAGAGTTTGTGTCTATTAAATACTATAATACATCATATCTATAGACTATTATATCGACTATAATATTTTTTTTATATGCAATTAGATTTTTAAATAAAAGAGAAAGAGAAAGAGTGTATTTTGTATTACAAGAATATATCAATAATTATTACTGAGAAGCTTTTAACGTGTGAAAGGAAATAGTTTTATAATGAAAGTCATAAAGCATATTCTAATATGAAGATATTGGATATACCAACGTCCAAAAAAGAGGTTGAACCTTCTAGTAACAAATTTAAAATAGTCAACTGTATAGGCTCTGTCAAGGTCTCTAGCTGTGACTGTCTTAGTGCTATTACTGTCCATAGATAACAGTGAACATATACCATCAAGTGAGCTGATTACTTGTTAAGGATTACTTAAAAAATATTTATTATATTTACGTATTAAGACTAATGAAGCCAAAGTTGAGTAATAGTTTAACTTAAGCACTAACTAAAATGATTTTTTTAAATAATAAACTTAAAACTTACTAATGAAGAAAAATTCCATGAAATAAACAAGAGGATTTAACAGCTATAAATGATTTTTTTTCATTAACAAAAGACTGTAAATTATATATAAGGACTATAGTGACTTTATCATCAAGTGTTTAAACATCATCAAACCTAAAGGTTAATACTTCATCACCATGAGAGTGATCAGTGTTGTGTAAACTTGCTAATAAGATGATAATCAATATTGAAATATGAGACCCATACTTTTATATCTAAGCATTATAAACTATAATTTAAATATTGGGTGTAACGGATCCCACACAATATCTTACAGGACCCAAGCAAACCTCACTTCCTCGTGGTTCATCCTGTTGATTAACAAACGAGGTTCTGGTTATTCATCAACCTGGATTGGGCCAGCGAGGAGATAGCCCAAATCTCTCCTTTATTAGGGGAAGCCTATATCGAGTAGTAAATTTATCAGTCAAGTTTTTGACTTTATATGTGTGAGAGGAAATGAGAAGGAATAGCGGAAGAGATGGAGATTATGCTAGATCAATAATTTTTTTTATTTGGCGACGAGGAAAGCCTTCACCTGATAGTAAGTGATACGCTTGCCTATAACAGTGCTGATTAAGATGTACACAGCACCATATTACGCTTGTCGCTTTAAGACGTAGTCATCTCGTTAAATTAGTAATTTCACTAGCATACAGTACCCTTCAAACTACAACATAGTAATGTTGGCATAGTACTGTTTGTAGGCTGCAATAGGAGCTGCGGTGGTACTTACCTAGACGATCTGTACCAAGAGAGACATACCATCAGTATAAGTTTATCATTTATACTATCACACGTAAAAAGGTTAAAACAAAAGTAAAAGGTTTAAAACAATAAGCTTTAACTATGCATAGTGTTAACAGGTATAAAGTTACTTACCAGCGTACAGTTATTTTAGGTTACTGGTGGTAGGACTCTGTTGTCAGAGACCGTCTAGGTAAGTACCGCCGCAGTTCCTATCGCAGCTTAATATGCGAATATTACTGTGTTATAGTTTGAAGGTGGTGTAGGTAGTTAGTGAAATTACTGAGGTAACTATACTTAACATATTTAGTATCGAAGCGATGAGCGTAATGTGATGCTGTGTAGTCTTAACCAGGACTATTTTAAGATTTTTTTCTCTCTTTCATGTTTTGGGTAAGGCTCTTTTTTTCTTATACTTTTATGATTTATTTTTTTCTGTCTTTACCTATCCTACACCTTTCTCCTTTATATGTATATATCCATCTTTCATTCTTTTACTGTCTCCTTTCTCTACTTTCAGACATCGCTTTTCATAATGAGTACCGCAACATGTCACATTTTGACTCTCGATTCTTTTATTTTCTTACTTTTTCTTTGTTTCAAAATGCTCCAGATTTACCAGATGGTAAGTCGAGAAGACGCGAAAAGATATTTATCTTCGGCATCACCTTTGCGATCGTAGTATTGCATGATCGAATAAAATCCTAACGCCTTGTTCTCTCATTTCTCACTTCGCAACGGGCAATTATTTTACAGTGTTCGTGTATTGGTTAGTGTGTTTACACAACTTCAGTTGCACACACACACTCCAACACATTAAAGGTTATTAGAACGGCTTGATGTACAATCTTGTTGGATTTAATACTTTATTACACTCTTCTGATATGTGAGCAATTTACATTTTTGTACTCGCTTCAACTAATAAACTTTATTACCAACTTACATTACCGCCGTACTTGGTTAGATATTTAAGTTATTTACATATTTCTTTTAAACAAACTTTATAAGGAAGATGATCAGCTGATAGTAAGATTTACGACAGCAACAACTTTTTTGTTTGCGAAAATAACTACCGTAATGTTGTATAGTTAAATAATGAAAACCCATATGAAATTATTTAATAAAAGCTTCCTTTCAAAAATACATCAATCAACTCGTTTTAAAATTTAATTTATTACTTTAAATTCACTCAAAAGTAATCTTAATAACTTGTATGAACGCGGAAGATAACCGTTAATAACAAGTTATATTTGTATATAGTTAATACACAAAAAATTGCGTGAGAAATAATCTAAGTTAACTTTAGCTGGTATTGTAGTAAACATAGATCTTATACCGATGTTGAGTAATCGTTTTTAAGTTATTAATTAAGTATTAAATGTTTATTGCAACATGTTAACTTAAGTTACCGTGCCGTATTAATGAGTCAATGAGCCTCGATCATGTACATCGGCAATTAACATTAGTTTTAGGTTACTTTGACTTTAGCTTAATATTACCAAGTAAAATTTGTTTTATACGATAAGATATATGTTTGTTTTTATGCGGAGGTAGCTTGTAATAAAAAAAAATTGCATGAAGCAGACGATCCCGTAGCCTTCACCTTTGTTAAACAATTTTCATTCAAAGTACCAACGCGAGCAATAAAACATCTCATGTTTACAATCAATCCGATGCAAGTTATGAAGGTAATTACATTGAATATGTCTTAAGTTTACTGTAAACTAGTAAGTTTGACTATAGCTCATCGATAGTAAATATAATTAGCTTTAATTCGCTATATCTAACATTCCTATAATTCAATCAATCATCTCAGCCTATTGCAGTCCACTATAATTAAGGTTTATTAATTAAAAACTTTAAATAATTTCGTAGCCATATAAGAAGAGAATGTTTAATGATTGATGAGAAGAGAAATCATTAAAAAAATCATTACTTTTTTTAATTACAAATTGAATGAAATATTGTAAAGTTTTCTTATAAATTCGTTATCCAATATTAACCAATTAAAATTTTTTTACTGTGTATATTTACAAATGTATTAAAGTAAGTAAATATTACACTAAGTATAACTCTTTAAAAGCATAAAAATACTTAGGCGTAACTATTACTTTTATCAATTTAATAACGATGAAAAATATATCTCTGTGATATGTTATATATATAAACATATAAATATTCTTATGATAATAGCGTAAAGCCTTTTTACAGTATGCGAAAACAAACAAGAGATATGTATTGACTCTAGTATCTGTTATTTCCTTAAAGCCTAAAAGCTTGGAAATCGAAAGTATGAAAATTATTATTCGATGAATATCTTTGAAAATAAAGAATTTGTTTATAAAGCTACAACATTTTTTATAATATAATTATTATAGAAAGGATAGCAATAGTAATTGCTGCGATGGTATTATTCCATAAAACTATATATGTGCATTTATTATGTTGATACAAGAAGATCCTATTACAGTCTTCGATGAGTCGGTCCATTTAAAGTTGGAGACACAGTGGTATTATAAGTGTTTAAGCAGTAATTAAAGCACTTATTTCATCATCATCACAACTACAGTTGAGGTCAGTTATAGTTCCGAACCAATACAACATGGGGACCTTCAAAAGAAGAGCGTGCCACTTCCTCCTTCAAGGTCGGCAGCGGTCAATCCTGCAGGTGTTGCGAATTTCCATGGCACTCATTAATCCTAATATAAAATAATAAAAGGTTTTCGCAAATAAAAGGCATATTAGATAAATATTACAGCGCAAACCGAAAAAAGAGAAAGACACAAAAAAATCTAACAGAAATAAAGTTACAAAATCACAATAAGAAGAGTTTTACTTAGTTTAATTCTTACAGTTGCCAATAATGAAAAAGGTTTGATAAAAAGCTTGTCTTACAGAATTAGTTGAGGAATTAAAAATGTCTAAACTTGAAATTTTATAATGATTGTTAATGAAGGAACCAGCTCGCCACAGAAAGGAATTTTGACGATAGTTAGAGAATGTCATAGGAAGATGTATAGGTGTGTGGTGACGTGATGATTTCTTTGGTACATTGAAAGATATTTTGGTGAGAAAAGAGGGACAGTCGATACTACTACTACTGTACTATATAACTACATAACAATGTATTCGTAGTTTTAAATGCAAAGGGTTAAGTATCGTTACCCCAGTAATTAGCTAGCTACAGCAACAACAATACAGTAATGTTTGCACATTACTATTCGATGGTAAAAATTGGAACTGCGGTAGTAACTACTTAGACGTTCTGTGGTAACAAAAACCTAAAGACTAAGAGAACAAAAAAACTAAAATAAGACTTAATATAGTAAAAGTAGGAATCTTAAACTAAGATGAGATGATAATCATATTACTATAACATAGAGTAAGTAAATTAAAATAAACAAAATACATGAATTTTTCCATAAATTCGATTTTTTGTATTTGAAGAGGCAGACGTCTAAACGTTCACCTGGTAGTAAGTGACACACTTTAAACTATTGAAATTATAAAAAATGCGGTGACAGAATCGTGAGAAGCGATGATTGAGAGAAGGATGAACCTAAAAATTGTGTAAGGTATGAATGAAAGTCATAATGAAAGACGAAAGAAAACTGGCAAGGAAAGAAGCGAAAACAAAAAGTAAAGAAATAAAAAATCACTCTTCTACTTTACTATATAATAACGCAGCTGGTTAAGTTGGTATACACAGCACCACATTACGGTCGTAGCCTTGAGTATATTAAGTCTCGTTACCCCAGTAATTTCACTGGAATACAGCTGTTGTAGAAACACAAGCTGTGATGATGCCACCTTAGACAGCCCATCAACGAGGACCTTCATTTTTGTCGCCGGGGAACCCTTCAAAAAATTCCCTGCTCCTTGAAAGAGAAATCAGAGTTATGTGGTATTTATACCCACTAAAACCACATCTGTGGTCATCCTTGGTGCATAATAAAATACTCCGGGATCTCTTACGGAACTCACTTGATCAAAAGGGACATACCAGTGAATTTTATAAAAAAAAAAACTTAAATTAAGCTCGCTGTGTCTCCAACTTAACTGTGAGAATGTCCTGGACTCGGTGACCCCATCGGTATTTAATTCGATAAATCATCAACTTCACAGTGAACAAATGAAGATACCTCCGCGCTTAACACTGACCTTTGAGTGCCTTATACATTCTAATGCCTACCAGCGTGCTACCTTCCGAGATTATTAGTACGGATAGCAAATACTGCAGCTATCGCATACAGAAAAACTTAAGTTAAAGTATTATAATAAACCAACCAATCAAACGAGAAATATTTACTTCATCATCATCAACTAGTAAACGTCGTAAAGAAAATCATTGATAAAGACTGCATCAGCTGATTAGAGGTTTAATATTATTTACAATTGTGTAATTGGGAGAGGCTTAAGTCCAGCAGTGGACTGCCGCTGGCTGATGATGATGATGATTATCTACAAACAAACGAAAATTAATTAGTCTTTCACATGATAGGTGATAATTATGTTGAAAATGATAAATCAACCCATCCCAAAGTACATTTATTGTGTAGTAGATCTCCGTTACTGAAGATCGTTCTGTAGATGTTTTTTATACCACCATGGGAGCAAAAAGGCAAACAGCCTACTACTACCTGATAGTAAGCGGTTACCATAACCCATAAACACCTGCAGTACTAGAAACACCACTGGCGACGTCGAAACCACCGCAGCTCCTAAAGCAACCGACAAACAATACTGTGCAAACAGTATTGTGTTCCGGTTTGAAGGGTGCTGTAAACTAGTGAAATTACTGCGGTAACGATACAATATATGTATCAACGGGACGAGCACAATGTGGTGTTGTATATACCATCTTAATCAGCGATATATTATGAGCAAGCGCATCATTTACCATCAAGTAAAACCTTACTCTTCTCATCACATAGTAGGATATAAAATAAAAATTAAAACTTAGACTCAAAAGCTCATATCACCATGAAAACAATTTATCCAACACCGAAATACGAGTGTAGAGTTTTGCAAGGTAAACAGCTTAGTAATTCCACTACAAAGTGATAAGTCTAATAATTATAAAAAAATCACATTGGATATTGCGATCAGTCAATGTCAATTCTAGATTACAGATAAGCAATCATTAATTAAACTTGAACAAGTTACGTCTTACTTACAAGCACCGCTAAGTTAGGACATTTAAGTAATACTATTGCGTTACAACCACAGTCCGACCACTGGTGTGGATAACTTAACTTACAAGTAATGGATAAGTGAAAACTTTTTAGTCAAAAATCAGATGAGAAATCTCATCGTCTTATTATTGCAATCTGACTTCTACTACCTAGCAGTAATATATGAATATTAACCCAAATATTCATAGGAGACGGTGGATTCTGGCAATACTTGAACCGTTTCAAGTGTAGGGAGAGACTATCATGTATATGTGATGATGCCGCTGAGGAAACTGTTCCTCATTTACTGATTGTCCTATTCATAGTATGTTACTATATAAATTTGAACAGGAAACGGGCCTAATACAGAGATAGTTTAAAGTACTTAATAAAACGTAAATTAGTTATAAATTTGTTTATAATATTGTCAAAGGATACGTACTATAGTAAATAATAGAAATAAGAACATGTAAATGTGACTATATACACATATGTGTATGTACAGGTTTTGTAATGGTAGTTGATAAGATAGCATAAGTATTGAATGATGTAAATAGAAGTTCAAAAAACCCTGAATAATAATATCAGGGAAAAGCGGGAAAAAGGTTCCAGTTTGAATGATGTGGTAGCTATTGAAATGACTGTTGAAATATGTAGTGCCTTATATATAATATTTTATTTAATTATTTATTTATACTTATCTGTCCCTTGATCAATGTGGACTAAGGCTCTTTACATCTTTTTATTTATTATTTATATATATACTTTCAAACCGTCTTTCTTCTACTCTTCTTTCATTCGTCATTCTCTCTTTCCATGTATACTGTATTAGTCTGCGCTTGGTTTGGTTTTTTTATTTTCTTCATTAATAAATCACATAGCTTTCTTAACTAATATTTTCTTCTATTCTTTACTAGCAACACGTTATAGCCAAGCATAACACTTATTATCAGGTGAACGCATCTCAAGCATCTTTGCCTTGTTGTAAAAAAAGTCTTACTAGATAGATAACTTTTATTGATAACTTTAAATAAAAAGATGTTGTAGTATTTAATTTCCAATCGGTCAGATAGTAATATATGGGGTGTAAGAAGTCCCACGCAATCCCTCACGGAACATAAGCCAGCGTCACTTGCTCGTGGTGCAGTTTGTTAATCAACAAACGAGGCTCCTCACCAACCGAACTGGATCAATATGGAGCTGGTACAAATCATCCCACTATTGAGAAAAGTTAATGTCCAGCAGTGGACATCTATCATCTGATAATAATGATGAAGATAGTAATAAAAATTTGCAATACTGATCTATTTCTTAAATCAACTATCTAAAGAAATTAATCTATTAGGCCTATAATAATACAAAGAAAATGCAACTAAACTTTTTATAATTTCGTGTCCTTGTAATGTAAATGTGTATCAATATTCAAATGATCGTAATTCGCTGGTAACATTGTTGTTCCAATTTCAAAAGTGTCAACGTGACACCTGTCAGATTTGACATTGACATCTGCGGCGGGCGGGCGCCTTGTTTGTTGTCTGTGGCACGGCGGCAATTACAACGCGTAACGGCTTTTTAATGATGCGATATTTCTATTTCAATAATGTTGCCATTACTGTACACTAGAAGGTTAACGTATGTACTCTCAAACAAATTATAACTATTAGTTACGACTGCAATTATTTAAATATTTTTTTTTCTATTTGCGAACCCAGTTTAATGACAAAGAGTTTTTATTTACATCCACGCAATTTGATACATGTCTTAAAGCACGTGATATTAGTTGGTGTTATACTAACTGCACGTAAATTGAAATTTTAATTGATGCAGTCCGGATTAGAACCCGGTTCCTTCGGTAAGGAAGGTAGGCATTCAAAATACTAGACTATCACGACTGATAAAGAGGTTTTTCTCCTCATTCCTAATAAGAACAGCTAAGGAGTTGAACAACTCACCGGCGTCAATGATGCCATACAAATACGATGTGGCTGTCTTGTTAATACGCTTTACCACAACATACCATATCGCCATTTAACACCAGGTGTGATCATTGGTCAAGCATTAACCTTATACATTTAAAAAAATTACGGTAATATATATTTATTAATAATTTATATCATCAAGGAAACAATCGTAATAGTTCATCATTATGTAAAGATCTATCGTTTTTTAGATATAACTATCTGTTTAACTATTAAACTACGTTATTAATTTAAACATTATTATTATATTTAATGTAATAATTATAACATTATTATTAAATATAATTACAAATTAAATTAATTAGTGTAGGTAGATCTTTGTTATCGGAGACCGTCTAAGTAGGCATCATTGCAGCTCCTATCTCTACCGCCAAATAGTAAATACATTACTGTGTCACAGTTTAAAGGGTGCTGTAAGCTAGTGAAATTACTGGGGTAACGAGACTATTATCATACGTCTCGAAGCGATAAGCTCAGTTTGGTGCTGTGTATACCATCCTAACTAGTGCAATGTTATGGGATGGCTCATGTCGTCGGCTCACCTTATAAAAGAAAATTGCTTAGACATGTAAAAACCTGTTCTTGTGTACTAAATAAAAGTGAGAACATATATACACAGAACATCTGGACCTGGTTGTAATTATTACTTACATAACTAAGCAATCAAACGTCTACAAAGTCAAAACTGATTGTGGCCTATGACCCTTGCGGTTAAAATCATCAGGTCCGCCACGCTGAGTCATCCGAAGCAACAATTAATCTTTAAATAATGTGACATTTCCTGTTAATAGAACAGTGTTGCAGGAGTGGAGATTTATTATGAATCTTACTGGTGGTAGGTCGCTTCTATATCAGCCGACAAACAATATGCGAACATTACTTTGTTTATCGAAGGTCGCTGTAAAGTATTGAAATTACTGGAGTAACGAGACTTAACCTTACGTCTCAAGGTGACGAGCGTAATGTCCTATCTATACTATCTTAATCAGCGGTATGTTAAGAGCAAGTATATCACTTACCATCAGGTGAAGGCATTGCTCATCTCATCAGCATGTAGTCTAATTTTTTTTTCAGATGTAGTCTAATACCACGTATTCATTTCTCTTGTCAAACTCTAATGTGAAAACTCTGCTCCCTTTCGGTTTATAAGACTCTATAGAAAGTATATTTACTGGAGTAGTAAAAATAGAAATAAGGTGCTATTTTACTGCTGCTGTAGAAAATGATTAATTGATTCATGGATCCTAGATCCAAGGGTTTTAACGGAATCACGATAATGTAGTGTTTAAAACTCCACAATTGACGGTCTGGTGAAGATTATTCGCCTTCACTGGATACGCAATGGATTTGATAATGAAGCAGTTATTTAAAAATTTTTCTTTGTTCATAAAGCCGATAACTTAAGTCTGTGTATATCAGATATTGTGCGATTCAGCTGTCAAAATAGTTAGCAACGTCCATAATAAGCCGGCGATGAACCCGAACCTGCGCATACGCAGCGATAAGGTGAAAGTGATGTTGCTCCACTCGCGGTCATAGAGCATACGTAGGTGGTCTTTATGCAATGAACCTGCAAACCAGTCTTTCCCAAACTGGGGCGTAGACCCGACTAGGAGGCAATTCCGTTATTTAGGAGGGCAATTATAAAATTAAATAAAGTTAATATATTACATGTACATATTTTAGAATTTTTTTGCTTTTTGAGAGGCGGAGGGGAGTTGGATAAAAATCACAATATCCAAAGGGCACAGAATTTTTTTTTACTCAAAGGTGACTCTTGGTCAAAGAAGGTTGGGAAACGCTGTTGTAAACGTTACCACGGCGATCGATAATTGAAACAGGTCTGCGACTTTTGCGCCACCTGGTGGTAACGAAAGTCCTAATGGCTTTTCAGCCTCAACTGAAATAGTACTAGAATAAAATTAACTAATAATTTACTAGAAAAAAAATTATATTTGTATTACATAAAACGTAGATTTGACATACATAATATATATTCTTCTAGTTGACCTTTAATAATGAGATCTGACATGAAGCGTATTGTCCTTATTGGGGTGTAAGGGATCCCACAAAACACCTCACAGGGCCAATGCCAACCTCACCTGTTCTTGGTGCATTATGATAATCAACAAACGAGGCTCTGGCGACCCATCAACCGTCATAGGGCCAGCGTGGTGGGAGACGGCCCAAATACTTCCTCTACTGGAAGAGGCCTGTGTGAAGCAGTGAACGTATTTGATGATGATGACCAAAAAGTCGTTTAGTAAGCGTTTCATCATGATGTCAGCCAGGGTATAAGTTTCTTTGAAGATATCTGAACCGGTTGGTCACCTGCTGACGAATTAAGCGAAGTCCTGATGATCCAAGGTTTTAGGATCTATCATAGAATTAACGTTCTATTGCTTTAAGGTTATTCTGGACTTCTTTAACTTTCAATATGGTTTCAATAAATAATAATAAAAAGAAGGCTTTCAAATTTAATTGTAAACCATATCTACGTATATATGGTGGTCACTTACCACCATGCAACCACTTGCTCATTTTTATTTTAATTTTAATATTCTAGTAAGTTCTCGTTCGTGTTTTGGGTTAAAGTTCTAATATTTCCGTTTTATTTTATTCCTATTTCTCCTTTTCCCTAACTTTTCTCTCCTCTTTCATTCTTTTATTACACATCTTTTCTCTTCTTTAAGTATCGTCTCTCATACCAAACTCGTCGTATCTTTACTTTATATCTATTACATTTTCTTTTTTTTCTATTACCTTCATTTCTTACTACAATTTTAATTCTTATACAATTACTCCATTAATTATCTTCTCTCGAACCATTTGCCCGTTACCTTATAAAGATTAGATGAGAAGAAAAAATTACTTATTTTCTTTTATCGATCGACATTTACAGTAGTCTTATTAGGAATAATTTCGACAGGCCACTGCTGGAGGCTGTTGCATGATTAATGATGATTACAGAACATTATCTCGTTTATTTCGGGCCCTCCTATTCCGCGGAAGATCATTTCGCAACTTATAACATAGTGGATGTCGTATAACCCGGTGAACTGTAGACTTAGTAAAGTTTAGCTAAAAATTAATAGTACACAAACTAGTAACATAGACTGCATTTATATTTATATAATTTTTTTATAATGAAAGTAGTCTATATTATGCTTTATTTCTTCTGCTTATTCCTAGAAGAAGTTCTGTTAAAATATTTTCAACAGTTCTTTAGATTACCCTATACATACAGATAGACAAATTTTGTTTATTAATGTAGCTTCTCTTAATTAAAATTATTTTAGCAGTCTAACAAAGCTAGGATGAGGTATAAACTAACCAGATATAAACAGATCGTCATCATCATCATGATCATAAGCTGGAAAAAGTCTACTGCTGGAAACAGGCCTTTCCCACACATCTTTACTCCAATCGGTCCTGAACTGTCTGCATCTAGCAGTTTCCCGTGACCTTCATCAGATCATCAGTCCACGTTGAGTTTGTCCTGCAGTTTGTTCACGGGTTCTATCCGTCATTCTAGGAACGTCATAGAACCTTAAATTATTCATAGCAAACTTATATCTTTAACTTAATATTAATACTAAGTTGTAAGTGTGTAACTGTCGCAGCCTGATGATGATGAAGTAGTTAACAGCTATTTTTTAAACAAGTTCACAGTTTTATTTTTTAAAGATAAATAATATCATCAGATATGAAATTCTTTATTAAAATATATTTTTTATCTATATCCATATATTGCCGGTAACATAGCATACATATAAGCTGGTAGAATAGCATAGAAGGACGAAACCAGAGATGAAGCCTGTAGTAAAGAGATTAAAGTACCAAAGTAACGAACGAAATTTTGAAATGTACAAACATTCGTATGAGTACTTTATTACTAGTAATTACTGGTTTTTAATCAAGACTGATAATTAGCAAGGAGATAAACGAATCTTATTGTCGTTAATATTTTATTAGTACAGACAAAGGTACAGCTTTGCGTCACTTTATACGGTAATCATATTTAAAGAGAATAAAGCATCTGCTGAAACCTCGCCGGAATAGCTTGCATTTCAACAGACTATCGAAGGCTGTTACAATCGTAATTTCTAAATTGACTATAATTCTTTTAGTATTTAGTAACATTACTAAAGTTAAACGAGGCTTTATCATGTTTACGACCTCTTCAGATAGATTGTAAACATTTTAAATTCAAATTAACTTTAGACTTATTGGAATTCATTTAAGTTTTTTAATTTGTATACCTTTACAAGTAATTTTATTATGTATATTAATATTAATCCATGGGAAATATTATTAACATAATATTTATTTACTTAAAAATGCTGCATATTGCTGAATTTACTGGCGTAACGATATTTAACACCTTATGTTTCAAAGCGAGCAATATCGTGTTGTATACCATCTTAACCAGCACCATTTTATAAGCAAGCGTATCACTTATCATCAGGTGATCGCATTGCTCGTCTCATCAGTACGTAGATTACCACCGTATCATTAATTTCTCCTGCCAAACTCTAATGTGAAAACTTTACGCTCTTCCAGTTTAAAAGACTATAGATAATATATTTACTAGACTAGTAAGAATAAGACAAAGGTGCTATTTTACTGTTGATGTAGAAGATTACTAAAGGTTTCATGGATCATAAATCCATGGGATTTTATCTTAGCTGTCTTGGGAAGATCGGAACTACGACAATGTGGTGTTTAAAACTCCATAAATGACGATCTGGTGAAGATCTTCCGACTTCGCTGAATCGATTTTTTTTTCAACGATACTGGTTAACGTTTGACCACGATCCAACCCGGTGTTAAGTGATGATGTGGTCTATGTTGATAAAGCGCAAAGCGATCTAGCTATCTTTGACCTCGATAGATCCAAGGGCGATCCTGGGAAAGATCGGAGTCACGAGGAGACTTATTTGCCTTAGCACTGCTTGGGTGTATGGGAGAATAATGCTCCTACGTGTGATACTCTCTGTGGTTCACACCTGATGGTAAGTGATACGCTTGCCCATAACAATACAGCGCTGGTTAGGATAATAGACACAGCACCAGATTGCGCTCGTTACCTCGAGACGTAAGGTGTTAAGTCTTATTACCTCAGTACTTTCCCTAGTTAATCCCTCAAACCGGAATACAGTAATGTTTACACTTTACTATTGGACGGTAGGAATAGGAAAGTTCTTATTATATTATCGTGGATTCATTGGGAATGAACTCAATTTTTGGATTTATGGCTTCTACTGCTCTGCGCAATAATTTCGCCAATGACTTGTGATGGTGAGAATACACACAGGGAATAGAAAATTGACCGGTATAAAAGTGAAATTCTACCAAAATGCATGAGAACCCAGAACTTTGACGACAAATACCCAATCCTGAAAAAGGGAATGAACTCGGATTTATTTTTGTGATTAAAATTGACAGTACATGTCGATGGTGTTGCAACATTGCGCCACAAAATTCTAACACGCGAAAGTCTTAGCGATGACATTTGAAAAGTTCGCAAATCGTGCGTCGTTCTAGTCAAAATGCTATGTGATTTTTGATAGTTATGAAATAATACAGTCTGTCGGTGCAAGTCGACTAATAACGGCATCGGAATTCAATTGTACGTGTAGGATGACACCGAACCACAGAGACCTAGACGTCCTTGCTAAAGTGAAGTGAATTTAAAGTTGATTTATTTCACTTTGACCCAATCATTATAGTCTCAATGCCTATAGAAATTTCATCATCAGTTGTCAGTAGTCAGAAGTCTACTTATGACATGCAAAGGATCGACGAACATGTATTTTTTGATAATCAATCCTCAGCCGATATATGTCCACCACCGGACATAGGCCTCCCCCAATAATGGGAGGATTTGCACCATCTCCCACCACGCTAGCCCAATGCGGATCGATAGTGAGCCAAAGCCTTGTTGATTAGTAGGATGCACGGCGAGTAGGTAAGGTTGGCTTGATAGTTATTATGTGGGACCACTTACACCCCTTGTCTGATAACGAATAAATACTCAAAATTATCTTATTTATTTTTATACAAAGAAGTGTTTACAGTAACCATGAAAAGAAGAAGAATGTATGATTTTATCTTCAGTGTGTTGGTGGTATAGGCTTTTGTGGTAGCAATATTTATTATATTACGTATAACATTTAAATTTTAAATCGTTAGAGTATTTTTTCATTATATTTGGAAGGCTTTTTAAGATGGTGGTTGACCTAGTCAAAATCGCATGAATACTTTTGAACATTATAGAGATATCTGAAGGAACTTATCTATCAATCATTGAATATCTATTGGCTGATGATAATCATGATAAATCAATGTTATATTTATACGTAAATCTGTTTTTTCACGCGATGATCATTTGAGACTGACGCATGCAATTTAAAATATTTATAAATACAATATTCAGAAAGTTAACGACTATAATTTTAAATAATAGTCTATCTTTCATTTGCATAATTGTATGTAGTAAAAGTGGATAAACCTGTATTTAAAAATGCATATAATATATACATATACAGTACTATGTAAATTGCTTACGTAATTACTTGCTGCCAGCGGTGTTATAATTTCAATGAAACCAAATAATAAATTTAAACTTGTGTAGTAATAATACAAAAAATTGTTTCGCAATGCCATCCTAATCTATAGATAAGTTTTACTAGTGCAAAACGCTTTGAGCTAATATTGCATATTAGAATGTCAGTGGGTCAAAGTGAAGGAAAGCAAATTTACATCTAAGTTATCGTGAACTGCCTTAAGTTATCTATCACAATAGGCAAGAGTAACTTATACGTGGGTCTGAATTCTAATAGCGCCTTAGTTATATTAAAACAGTAAGTCTAATATGCGAAGTACACAGTACAAACTTTCAATATTGGAATTTAAATTTTTTTTTCACAATATCCGGCCCTGGGATCGAAGCCGTGACCTTAGCCACCGCGCTGCGAAGTCGATGGCAATCTAATCTAGTGATATATGTGTGAATAGGTAATATACTAATGCTTTGGTAATATTATATTGTGGTTTTTGTAATACTTAAGCAACGTATCAATGAAAACGTCTCTTAGAATTCGTGGATGTCTTTATTAAGCAAGATCGGAAAGGTTTTTGTATTTATATATAGTACTGTATAAAAAAGGTATTTGTTTCTTTTTTCAAACAAAGATAACGTAGTTGGACTACGATTTTATCTGATGTTGTCTGTGTTGGTAAAATACTCTAATTCATTAAAGCATATTCACTCTTCTCTCGAGGACATACACGTACTATTAAGACTCCCGCCGACAAATTGTTTTACTCGATTGTTGTTCTTACAAAGAATGAGGAGCTTAACATCTTTGTTTACAAATTAGGTTTGTTTCACATATAAGGATGCTAAGTCTTTGTGCCTTTGATCGTTTTAGATATATTTAAAAAACATTTTGAAGTTAAACTGATTAACTTCATCTTATCGGCATCCAGAAACCTTTTCAATTACTTTTTAAATTAGTTTTATATATGTTTCAACTCTTATTTATAAATACTTTAAAATATTTTTCAGTAAGAACAATAAGTCGGTTTGTTTTGTTTACTTTATGAAATTTGTTTTATCTTATTTGCAAGTGTTTTTAGTTGTGAATTAAAAAGTTTTCGGTAAGGCGATTTGTGTTATTAGTAATTAGATATCATTATGACATCATTACTTTTACAGTCTAATGACTATCAGTTGCTTATTACTGACACGAAAAAAAATATATATCTTGTGGTAGGTCATTTTGATATCCATGTTATTTCAGAATCACGGCTGCGTTAATTCTTATTGCCTAAGAAAAAATTAAATTCGGGTATGTGTATATCAACTGTATGCGTATAACTCAGGAACCGGCAAACTGCGGTTCACGAGCCATATGCAGCTTTTTAGATGTGAACCTGAGGCTCTTTGGTTCCACACGTAAATATTAGTTAATTAAAAAAAAAAAATGTAATTCTGAATTGATTAATGAAGATTAGACACAATTTTTTTTTTGTGAAAAAACATCGCTTATCTATTACATGAATATATATATTTTTTAATAAATAAATTGAAACAATTAAAAAAATTTGGTTGGCAAGAAAAAAAATTGCGGCATTTTAAAATATATGAAATTTATAAATTGTAATTTTTGACTCTTCCTACTTAAAGATAGCCGAAGGTCGGGCTAAGTGGCCTTCCTTAGGAG
>DWLS01002757.1:0-17325 GCA_018246255.1 Pachliopta kotzebuea | reverse complement strand
ATAGGATGAGTCAATTACTGACTAAAAGTTTTCGCAGCTTGAAAGCGCTTTGTGGAACGCTGAGTGTTTGCTTTCACTGACCACGTTAACTGGCATTGCTACACCCACACTGGGAACTGATGATAACTGACTACGGAGTCAGGTATTCCTGCACGTGCGACTATACCAGATTACTTATTCTCTCTTTTATATTTTCGGTTGATTAAGTAGGTAAAGATTGAGATTATGTGTATTAAACTCAAATTGAAATACGAAATTATATAGACCAAAATCCTGAAAACGCGTGTTGATACAATCCAGCCACATTACAAATCTGTGATCCTAATGTTGCTGTAAAAGCAATAAATATTTTAATACCACATATCTTTATTAGAAAGTGAAGTGTAATAAATTAAATATTATAATGGATGTAAACTAACTGAGACAGACGGCTACTTTGTATGTTTGCCAGCTGCTTCGGAATAATGTAAATAGATAAATAATACTGTAAATTGAATATACAAACGATGACACGAACTAATGGATCAGATGGATGTAAATATAAGTAATTCTACTTTAAATAATGTTTACAAAAGCTAGTTGTAAAATACAGTAACATCAGTTCTGTGTGATGGAATATGAATATTTTTTTTTAATAATAATTTATTTATTGAGGAAAAGTATAAAATGGACACTTGTTTTCTATATTATTGTGTCGTAATGGTAAAGTATTAAATAACATAATTCAGTATATAAAACAAACATTCAAGACTAACTATATCAATCAGGGCATGGGATCCTCGTTAATATTCGAACTGTGGCCTGTCAATCCCACTCCCCCACTCCCACGTTCCATTGTGTCTGATCACACCTCATTTGCATCATAATACGGCTTTGGCTTAGCGCCATCCTTTTCCTCAAAATCGCACAAAAGTTAGTCGTTTTCTTTGCTTTCCTATCAAACATAAATTCTGTATTTTTTTAAAAAAAGTTTGATTCCTCTTGACATACTCACTTATATACGTACTAGATATTTAAACACAATATCTATGAAGGAATTATTGTAAAGAGCTTTGATTTTAACTTAACTATAGTAAATTTTTAACTGTATTTGCATGTATGTATTACAATAAAATTAGTTTTAATTGTGTAATGAATATTGAAATTACTATTTAGATTAAATTATTTTCATTTATATTAACAACAGCTAGATTTTATTATTTGTAAGAAATATTAATAAAGCATGTAAAGAAAATATTTGATGTTAATCACAGAAACAGTTCTCTTTCACAATGTATTGAGATGTCAATCAAAGTCTAGAATATTTAATATTTGTAACTGAAATATGCTGCTATTAAATATTCAGAAGTGAAATACATCTTTTTTTATTCGACGAGGCAATGAGTCGAGGACGGCATTCACCTGATGGTAAGTGATAGACTTGCCTTTAACTATATGGCGCTGACAAAGATGGTATACCCAGCACCACATTGACACCTTGAAAAGTAAGGTGTAAGTCTCGTTCCCACAGTAGCATACATTTAACTAGCAATCACCTTCCAAACCGAACCAGTAATAGAAGAGAATAAATACTTTACAGCATCATGTCTGCCTTTTTGTTTATCTTTTCCTTGTATGTTTACTATGAAAAATGTTTAGGTAATACATAGTATGATTTCTAAAAAATATCATCATCATTCATTGCCAGCGACAACCCAATGCTGGATCGTAGTCATCTCAAGGAGTTCCGCTTAGCCTGATCTTAGGCTAAAACATACATATACTAAGTCTAGTAAAGTTTATTCCTAAATGTTAGAAAGGGAGAAAAATATTTAATTCAATCTGCATGAAGATATAAAATTAATCATAGAAATAGCACTAAAAAAATACAAAAATGTATATAAAAAAAAACATGGTAGTAGGCAGCTGAACAGGATCTAATTCAGCAATACTCCTGCAAGTAGCAGTAGCGAGAATACCAGTATTCTGTTGGACCCTTATGCGTATGCAAGGGTGCGAGACATCCATGTAATAACCTTAATAATTTTTTTATTAAAAAAAACTAATGAATAAGAAGGGATGGTAAAAATTCAACTGTAAGGAATTTTAATACATGTAAAATATAATAATTATTAATAAAATTACATAAATAAATTGATTACTAACAAGTGTGTTTAATATTAATTTGTAATTAATGTTACGAAAAAGGACACATACAAGGAGAGGAAAAGAACAGAAATAGTAATAAACAATTTAGGCATAAGATCACCACAAGTCACAAAGCTTTACTATCTGTAGTTTGGTAGTTCCAAAGCGTGCTTTTTGAAAGTAATGTTGTGACTGTGAAAAATAAAATTTCGTGCATCGTATATATTGCGGTTGTTGGTGTTGGTTTCGTGATAAAGTCGATTAGTTAAGTCGGCGGGTGGAGCGTAAATAAGTTGTTTTGCACGCGGTGCCCGCTCCCGGGCCCGCACCTACTATTGTGCTCAAAACAAGTTATTTGCTTCCCACTGCATCAATATATTATATGCCCATAATTAGCTTTCCACAAATACGTTTTACGATACATAATTAATGCTATTCCTTTCTTTAAATAATTGTACAGTATCCTTCCGCCGAACTAAAACTTTGGGCGAAGTTAAAATAATTTCAACAAGTGGCCCATACAACATTCTGAAACTTTGGGCACCCACAACTCGGGAACCCGATCAGATACCAACAGAATTCCAACGGCTCTGATCTTATCTAAGCGAGATCTGTCTGTATGCCAAATTTCAACATCCTACATCTTGTAGTTCTCGAGATTGAAAATTGTTGACGGACAGACGGACGGATGGACATTGTCGTTTAAATAAGGATTACTAGTTATGTCTATAACATAAAAAACTAAGTAAATAGAAATAGATCGGTGTAACAAAAGACGTAGTAGATAGTAACATGGTATTTTTAAACTAACCTAATTAATTACTACTATCATTGTCATGTATAATACAAACATTGATTTATAAAAAAACTGTTAATCCGTATTCGATTGGAGACGACTATGTATAAAGGTGAATGACAATAAGCCAATATATTGATAATAATTTTAAATAAATATTCATGGCAATAACTCATAAGTAAAAATCATTCATTACAATATACATACGGGCAGAACGGACACATGTGCTACTGAATATTTTTGTTTAAAAAATTAACCCTATATGTATTTTGTTAATAGTGAAAGTTACACTTTTAACACAGAAAATGTTTGTGTGACATATCTTTCTAATTCTGTGAGTACATTTTTTTGAGATTTCTTTAACAATTTATTTTACTTCTATTAAGTATTTAAAATTTAAATATTTAAGTTTAATATTATTGATAACAATAAACTTTATGTAAGAGGCAGTGCAATAAATATATAGTCAACTATTTTGAATCAAAATAAGACTATATGATAATGTCTCTGTGACTTATATTCTAGCTACTAATAGCTAGTCTCATACCACGGATGTCGTTGGTTTGATTTTAGGACAATAATAGAAGTAGAGTTCATATAGTATCAGAGTATTGTCAAGTTAACATAACTAATACTTTCATTGTATATCTGCTACCGTGATAGTATATTCAGTCCATAATATATATACGAGCCCTAGTATTCAGGTCGAGCACGTTTATCTACTGCACATGACCTTGTTATCATTAATGAAGTGAAAATGAGGTTAAGAGTTATCCAATTGTATATACATAAAAATAAATATAATTTTACCGAAGTGCACAAGAACACAGATTTTTAACGAAAGTTTTATGATTTGAACTTAAACCACAGTGTCTTCTGGGTCAATTAAGACAAATTGTTATGATTTAAAGTTATTTTAATGTTATACTTTTAATTCAATAAGAAATATTTACGTTGATTATGAAAAATAATATTTACAATTTGCTCGATTGTAATATTTGTAAAAGTCACTTTGATCCGAAAGTTTTCATTTATTATTTCGTTATTGTCGCAATTTCATTTGCAAACGACCGTGCAGCCCTTCATTAGCTAGGAGGAGCGAGGAGGGCATTTTTCATTTCGGGAATTCCATATCATGCGACACAACGAAGACCATTTTAATATAAAATATCACTGCGTCATTTATTAATATGCCTGCCTTTTGATATTTTCCCGAAAGTAAAGGGTTTTTGTCATCTATTCAGGATTATCCAAATCATAGGCCGTTTAAAAGTAAACATTACCTAAGATAAATAAAAACTGAATACAAATTAACATTACCAATTTACAGACATTTTCTGAAAAAAAAAAGGAAAAAAGATATTCATCGAATTGAAAATATCTTCTTTGAAAGTAAGTAAATATATAAGCATTAGTGGTAAAGGATATTATTGTTGTAGTAAGTATTGTACAACAAGATGACTTATCGTATATTAAAACTTCTAAATATTAAACTTTTATATATATTAAACAATCTTTTACTTTTAAACGTATCCCTAACTTATTGTATATAGTGGAATTTTCGCAAGATCATAAAAAATACTTTCAAAGATATATTTGTACGAAATGCAATAAGACTTAAGTCATCAGGCGAATCGTCCGAGCTTTTACTGTCTTTACATAATTAAAGTTGTAATATTTGAGGTAAAATCAATAGTTAACTTTCTCTTTGACAATATTGATAAGGATAAACATTAGTGTGAGAACTAGGTCAGAGGCGACCGGGGCCAAAGCGGTCCTGGGACTTGATAGATATAAGGTAATATTACACAACCGGACCCCGCCTGTGGCTAGGTGTCAAAGTATCGAGTGTCCGTGTTGCAAAGCGATCGCTCGTCACGATTTCATATTAATAATGTTCAGGATCACCATGAACAATGACGGTTATAATAAACTAATAACCATTATCACGGTTTTCATAAGAGACTTTATATAAGATAACGCAGATTAGTTACTATTAAGTGAAAGATATAATATTGAAAGTATCATATCAAATTGAATTATACTAGTCTTTATGATTCTTCTTCATTTGGAGGTAATTGCAATAGTCGCCACGCTAGGTATACGGGTAGATAAGCGCTGAATACTAAAGCTAGTAGTACTCTTTCCTTGGCGTTGTCCTTCTTAGTGATCACTAACGACATGCTAAGGATATGGTGATGGGGATATTTTATCCCACTTATTATTTTTCTTTAAATACAAGTGCCATTAGTTTGCTTTCCCTGGTAATCGGATCTTTATTCAACAGTGGATTACAAGCTGAAATTGCAGTGAATAAAAGTTGAATTTCATCGTCATTTAGTAACAAACTGAAAACTTACTATTTACTTTCGTCACAGGTCTGCTGGACGAAAACTCTTTTAGGGTTAAGCTCACTTTTTGTACATTCTCTCACTAATGTATTTATATGTATTTTGCTGTATTTTGTGTGTATAAAAAAAATTGATCGCAAGTTTCTTGTGTGATCCTGCAAATTAGAACCGAGAAGATGCAGCATGGTCACCCTGTTTATCTCGCATGCTATTTGAATTACGATAATGAATCGACGCATTGCGTTGCAATGGCGCGTTCCACAAATATTTGATTTACACGTGTTTACACAATTTAACTTTTCGTATAGAGAGTGGGGTATACGTTACCTTTACGAGTGCGTTGAACGTTAGGTAATTTCTCTTCCTGCTTGGATAAGTATACGATTAGATAATAAGCCATTAACTATTTCCTTTTACTGTCGATCAATTCTATTGACGGGGATATTAAATATTTTTCTTATATAAATGATATTTAGATAGCATAATTTTAAAAATAATTGAATTTTAAATACTATGTTGTTGCCATCATTTTGCTATACCCAGCGCGTCATATTTAACGGTTTCTCTAAACAGAGTATATGCAAATAAAGCGTCTAAATACAAAAAGGAAAGAGTTGTCACGATGACATGACGCTGTTTAACAACATACGATGCAGCAGAGAAAAAACTATCCAAATTTTGTTTTCAGTGCATTACGTACGTAACATCGTAGCGTCCGTGCACGTGTCTGGTCGTATGTCGCTCTCGGTTCAGTGGGCGACATTCTACCGCAGGTGGGCGACTAACGGTCGCTACATAATGCATACAGCGGGCGAGAGCTTAGAGCATAAAACGTTGCAACAATATTTTTTTAAACAAACGAGCGCCGCCACTGATGGCAGAGTTAACATCACTGGCTAAGCAAGGTCGGCAGGTGCGTTGCTAACGAGGTTCGAAAAACATCGATACGATAAATTATGAACTCCTGATTCAATTAACGAAAGTACAACGATCTTATTATATATGGATGAATTTAATCATAAATATTATAAACAGGAAACAAGGGGTTAAACAAAAAAAATCATGACAGATATATACACACTTCACATATTAATCTGAGAGGGCTTCTTTCGAAAGTTATACGTCATTTCTTATGGCCATTTCCTTTTTAGTAATGAATTATGTTAAATATTTAAATCAAATGTACCAATTACATATTAGAGTTAAGGGTGTGTTTTAAGCAGCGAATAAAATAACAAAAAGCAAGGGATATATAAAGACATAATCTATACGATAGTGCGATTATCTAGTAGAGATTAGCGATTAGATTAGGTTTGCTCGTCTGTCGCTTAAAAGTGCATGTAGATAATTTAAAAAATCGACCGGGGCACCGTTACCTCGCCTGTTTCATATAATAAAAGGATCATGCAAGTTTTTAGACACGTAAGTCGACAATGGGGTGGCTCACCCTCCAACGGGGACTCGTTTTATGGCTTTTAATAATTTGGTAAAGCTGCAGTGATTGTTGGAATAGCAGCTGCTTGCCGTAACACGGATTAAAGCGGGGATTTTTAAGGTGTTTATCAAAATGAAAGTAGAGTCTATTAGATTTATTTTCAAGTTTTATCTACATTGAACGGAGCAACGTTTGTCGACTAATAAATTTTGTAATACTAATATGTAAAGTGAATTTAATGTTGTAGGAATGAGGTTAATAAAGAGCTGTGAATCGTTTATATTATTCAATATGTGAATGTTAAAGATGTATAGGTTTTTAGTGAATGAACCGGGCGCAGTTTCACGCCCATAAACGGTCAATATGCAGTCGGGTATAAAATCGTCTGCCGAAACCAGTAAGCGAGGTGCGCAGTGACAGGGTTCGTTCACCGCACCAGACGGACTGCGTTCTGACCGAGGCTACCGTGTGTAGATCATGAGTTCTTGAACAGACAAATATTAATTTACTTCTGTACACTACATCAACATCTAGGCATACTTATGTATAATGAATAAATTAAAGAACAGTAATAATTTTTAATATTACGCGCCTATGCTTGTTATAAAATGATCGCCGAGGAATATTGTGAGTAGATGTTTAAGTCATAAGAGAAGAACAATTGTTTAAATTATAATGAAATCAGTTTACGTGAAATTATTGTTAGTAAGTTTATTTAACTGTTATATAATAACTAAGTTGTTAAAGTTCAGTTTAAAAGGTTGAAATTTTTACAGCGTACAATGTGAAACCAGATGCTTTACTTTTTTTTGTCTCGTTTAAAAAGCCGCTCCGTGATTTGCACGACACGAGTCAAGTCAAATATGGTCTGAAAATTGAGGCGGCACTTCACAAACCCAACGTTCTTTGTAGCATGATAAAATTTCAATTCATTTATTACATTTTAATGGGTACTTTAAAAGTGAAGAGTAAAGATGCTATAAGAATGACCGAATGAACCTTTCCTACATATAAGTGTAATGGGGAATATGAATAAATAAATCGTAAATAAAAATGTAGGTAAAATAGTACACTATAAGTAAAAAATTATTAAATTTAAAAATATATGAAATTTATCTCTCCTAGGTTTATTTCTGGTTTCTCTGATTATTCATGAAGTAAATTGTGTAGTATCATTTAAAAACTTAATATATCTAACATGTATGCGAACTGCTGAACGTATGCAGCAAATTGACTGTAATTTTATTGATAAATTTTTAAAAAGTCATTTCGTGTTAAAGCTACATGCAATCGTTATTATTATCCGCGTGTTAACCGACATCAAAACTCCATGGCATATAGTTTTTATGTCAGTTAAAACGTATATCTATATCCGATAGTAGGTTGTAATAATTGAACGTTAGCATGAAGCATCTTGCACAAATTCTGAAACGATTTCTATCTATCACGAATGATCTACAACAGCGAGTCATGCTTCGTAATAGAGTTAATAGAAAATTTCAATTCAATTGTTTGGCGTATAGAAGATGTGGTACAATAAAGGAACAACATTTCGTATTTCATGTACCTCGGCAGTGTTACTGTCAGTTGATTAAATAATCGTGCTTGCAGACATAGCAAAGTGATCGAACATCTTACAGGCGAAATAAATTGATCAAATGACTTGTGTTTTCTGAGAGGCGATAACAATTAATAATCTACTTTACAGACAGTGGTTAACGAAATCGGAATTTTAACATAGAGAAATACTTTTGCTACGTTTTAAACCATAAAAGATATACTGTCAAAATGAGCAGGAATAATGTAGTAATGTGTAATGTAGTAAATTCACTTATTTACTACATTATGTCCATCTCCTGAAGACACAAAACGTTACATCTTATTATCACTAGGTATATCTCCCTTAAAACTAAAAACAGTAACTAATATTTTTGCGGTAGAAATCAGTCCTGTAGCATACCTAGAAAGTCTTTGCCAATTAAATTGTGTCTTTATCTGAGTCTTTGATTTTAAACGGATGCACTATCTCAATGTTATTAAGAAAGAAGTAATCAAGTTTTTAAGGTTTCCTGTATTCATACTTTAGTTAATTACGGATGTTTAATATCATACTACTCTTTAACCTAACTACGGTAGGTGGTTTACGAAAGCAGGATATTAAGACATGCGTGAACTTGTCGAGCGGTAATAAGTGTTATAATATAGATGATGAAGCTGGTTTTGCTCTTACCGCCGTTGAGTCGACAGGCTCGCTTCACTCCCAGCACTGCTAATGAGTTTTACTGCCATGCAGAAAATATGAAAGTTACGGGATGACCGAAACACCTCATCAAAAATCGTTTCAAGACTCACTGAGTAAACTTGAGTTCACTCACCGCACTTGTATGTTTTGAATTTACGCAGAAGGGGATTTTAAAGAGAAATACGCAACATAATACGAGTTAATTCCAGTAGAATTTAGATTAAGGAAACCAATTTTATAATGTACCACTTTATATATAATTTTTCATGTTGCAAAATATGTACGAGTAATAAATGAAAAGCTTTTATTATTTTAGTTTAAATTCTGGTATATAATGAAAAACTGAAGTTATTTCTTAAAGTTTTCGTTATACAATAGTACTTTATTCGTTAGTACAGTTTTTTTATTGTTTTCCTCTACTTACATTTAGTAGTAATTTGTTTAAATTGTAGTTTTAATACCTTTTAAAAACATGAAATAAATCACATTATAAAAGTAATCATTCGTTATAAAATGTTTGCAAAAGTCACGGTATATCTATATTAATTTATATTTGAATTAAACTACTCCAAAGGTAAAGTAGTATCGGTTTGAAATACAATGAGTAGTAAAAACTTAAGTAATTTCACCGGCATAAAAACAAACTCGGCTATTACAACTTCCTGTAGCAGACGATTATATTTCTAGAACCTTCATAAATGTCGGAAGATAATTAAAGCAAAAACCCGCCGCGATTTGATACCGCAAACGTTGTTAATGTGTAATCTTTTTATGATTATAAATCATCCGAGGGCATTACGTCTGTAAGAAGTCCCTGATATCCTTTAACTCGTACGTAATAGAATCGCATTCCCATGTCAAATACGTCATCCATCCGGTGCGGTCCATTAGACAGATTGCTTCCATCTGATTTAGTACACGTGTTTAATTTTTTTATTATTATATTTATAGACCGACATTTAGTTTATTTAGGGCAAACAGTAATAAAAAAATCACCTAATTGAAAAGTAATTAACTTTCTAAACATACCTGTAATAAATTTTGCGGAAGTTATTTATACGGAAAAGAAATTATTACAGATTTTATTTGGAGTGGTACAACATACGTATGAATTTATTTATATATGTATTAATTTATTTGTATGTATATGTAATATTATATTGCTCACACTGCATCTCCCCCCGTCCTTGATTAACTAGTAAAGTATTCCTAAAGGCTTAATCACCAATTATAGCCTCATTATAAGTAATAAAATAAAGATTTAAATAACTAATAAAAAAAATTTACATTAGTAAATGATGTGTAATATTCCCGTAAATATTATAATAGTTTAATTTTAGAAGTACAAGTTTCTTTCTAAACAAATACGTAAAAATTTAAAGTTTTCTATTGTACCTATAAGTTAACTGTACAGACAGAACAGAGTAGGAGTCACTTCACTGGTTTCAAGGAAATTCAAGTGCCTTCCGTGTAAGTTTGTGGTCGAGAAGCAATAAACTATTTGCGGAAGCCACAAAACTGAACTATTACTCTGTTGCTAGTTGAGTGTATTGAAAACTGATGCCACGTGCCCTCCGGAAACCTTAACTACATTATACAAAATTTTGGCTATGGCCAATTGGTTTAGTTAGTAAATAGGGTAATTATTAAATTCGAAAACATGAGAGAAGATCACGAAAACTATATAAATTTATTAGATTTCAATAGTCCTCCTCATACAACCAAGTGTATTTTTATGCGTTTTTATATAGCACTAAGTGGTTTTTTGTTGTTACTTATAAAGTTTCATACTCCTTAATGTTTGTTTTACAATAAAACTTTATATTAAGATACGTATTTGTGTTATTGATAATTGATTAATGTGTCCTCAATTTCAAAATACATGAAGTGAAAATATAGCCGAAAATGGCCAAGTGAGTTCTTTTAGAATATTCAGGTCTTTATTTATTTTCCCGTCCTATTACGATGTGGACGTCTTCAAGAAAAGAGTGAATAGGCATTTGCTAGGTTAATGCGCTTTACCATCATTGACCACATCTTCACTTAACACCAGGTGGGATCGTGGTCAAGCATTAACCTATACATACGTAAAAAAAAAAATTCTGAACGAACGCTGTTAATCGAAACACAACAAAGCTTAAGAGCATCAGATTTACTACTTAGCTAGATAATTACTAATATGCAAACATTGCTGTGTTCCGGTTTGAACTGTGCTGTATGCTACAGAAATTGCTGGGGTAACGAGATTTAAGACCTCATGTCTCAGGTGACGATCGCAAAGTGGTGCTGTGTATACCATCTTTACCAGCGCCACCTTTTTATGGGCAAGCGTCGTATCACACCAGGTGATGGTCGTGCTCGTCTAGTCGCCTCGTCGAATAAAAAAAAATATTAAATAAAATTCCTGGAGCCATCCTTACTCTATTAGATGTAGTTCCAAGATTGGAACCTTCATTTTACGATGCAGCAACTTTATTATGCAATAGCAGCTGACGCTTAAATTTGTTGTTAAAAGCACAAAAATTATAAAACTAAATACTATACTCAAAGTTTAATAAAATAAAACTTATTCGTGGAAGCACTTCCGTTCTTAATGATAAGCTTTAACCGTAAAACACTCTGCAGTAATTACTGTTCTTTAAGATGCTTTTCATGATTTTAAATAAAATGTAAATTAATAAAATATAAGTTGTAACTATATAATATAAGTAACTGTGGTTAAAAGACACGTCAGTTACAATTCCATTACGTAAGTTTAATGAATGGCATTAAGTACATTTTACAATAGGAAGAAGAGTCGGTACAACTGGACGGAAACGCGTCGGGTGTGTCAGGAAATAATTAATAGTCGTTTTAAAAAAATTGACGATGTAGGCGCATACAGTGGTACACACATCTAGTATTGTATCAGACAAAAGCCGAAATTTCTGAATAACCACCCGTGTATCTCGAACAATCATTGCGCGCGCGCCGCTGTGCTCACACAATTGTACCGGAGAACGATTTCAATAATGGATCTCTGCTCTTATACGATATAAAAAATACGAATATTTCAAACCGGACAATGGGGCCCGCCGACAAAATTTCGTAACCAAACTCAAAAATAAAACTCGTATCGGGAAGACATTTAAGTATATAAAGCTGTTTAACATTGAATAGCTTTTTGCGGACAGGAATGTTTAAAGCAAAAAATTTTAAAGTTGGCAATCTGAATCTTTAATTTGTTTAATTGATATAATAATAAATTATAGCAATTACACAAATATAATAATGATTATAAATATATAAAGATTTGTTATTAGTTAAGCCTTATCTTTATTGTAGTGAATAATGGAGATTTTACTGTATGGGTTGGTTTATTACCGTCACTCTTCTCTCTTTAACTAAAAGGATATCTCTAAAAAAATGGCAATGGGTTTTCGTATGATCTTTACTAATACACTATCCTCACTATCCTGCAAGCTGAGCGTGAGGAGTATTACAAATATCCGCAAAATTCTCCTCAATTTGCTCCTCATGCTTAGATGTGAATGTAGACAGTAGTTGCTAGAAATGATGATTATCACTTTTACCCGAAAAAATATTACACTTAACCGTTTTTAAAGGAACGAATTCGTATGATAAAAATCTCAATAATTTTTGCTATTGATGTACTTAAATTTATTCTGTTTAATATTAATTGGCTATAAATACAGTAGATGATTTTAACAATGCCTATGAAAAGGCTTGAATTAAGAAGTTAGAGAGTATTAAATTTAGTATGTATAGAAAGTAGGTAGAATTTAAATGTTTTCTAAACTCAAATTAATTTCAAAGAACGTATTTGATCTAAGACAAACTGTGAATACACTTTACTAAGTACTCGCTTGATGTATTTACACTAAGCCAGTTCGATTCCAATAATCTCCCCTGCTTCCTTCCTTCCTCTAACGACAAAGTGCGGTCGAGTTCGAACAAAGGGCGCAACTTCCGATCAGCTGCCGCGACACCCCTCGTTTTATGGGGCTTCGGGGTAATATTAACTTGTTCTAACAGACTCGGTGAGAAACGGTAAAAAACATTTGAGCATATATTTATATATAATAGGAATTAAAAGCGGCAGTATAAAAAACATAAATTGCATACCAAAATTAGCAAGTAGAAAGGATAATATATAAAATGGCGTCCATCCCTTTTTTCATCATTAATAGATGTATTAAGAAGTAACCAGTGCTATTAATGCAATTAAATATCGCCGAATCCTTACTTTTCCTATTTTTAAGCGTACAATAAATAACATTTCAACGATGACTAGAATTGATGTTGATGAATTAGCTTTCTCCGCTATTATTAACATAATAAGTTTAACTAATAACTGTCAGGTAAAAAAGGAGTGCTTTTTCAATTTGTTTAACCGGATTTTATCGCCTATGCAATTATGTAAGTAGAAAATTGTCTCAATCATAATTTTATCGTAAGTTTAAAAACAAGATTTGTGTGATTGTATGTGATGATAATTGAAATACGTGGAATGCGGTATTCCGCAAGAGACAGCCCAATGGAGCATACTTTCTTAAAAGATAAGGTCCGTGTTCAGCAATGTTAAAAACAAGGTTGAAGGCACAGTCTACAGTACAGTAAATGTTTTCATTGGGTGAAAACCGTTTTTATTTCAGATGAAAGGTATAAAATTTTAGTGCTTGGATAGTTGGGTAAAACAAATCGAGAGATTTTTTATAATCAGTCATTCCCTTTCGTCGAATTCCTTCTACATAGTTACAACCTCAGCGCCCATTTCTATCTTCAGATGTGAGAAGCAAACGTGATTCGGTTTGAAGGGCGGCTGTAGTTAATTTTGTTTGCAGTTACGAGACTTATCATATATCACAGAAGTTGACTTACCATCGGATGAACGTCCTGATCTTGTCTCTTTATCACATATACAGAAAGTTCGTAGTGAAAGTTAAAATAAAACATTCCATTGGAAATTCAACTTTAAGCACATTTTCTCTGTTAATTGTTCACCATGTGTTACAATGAATATTGTGTTCATCTTTTTGTGCTAGGCTGGGCTTCGTCCGTTAATTAACGGGATACAGTACAGGTAGTGGAAACCATTAGGTTCGCTAGCTTTCTTCACATCCTATACGTAATTGCATGCATATGGTCGAACTGACTTAAGTTAGCGGTCAATGAATTGCAAATGAAGGAATTATCGGAATTAGAAATTTTGTAAGTACGACGATGCCGTCGTCAAAGATACAAAACATTTGACTGACCAAGGATTATGATAAGTATATTGGGGTGATGATGAAAAGTTTGGAAATTGATTTGGAGAAAAAATGCAGAAATTAAGTATATTTGTTATAAAAATATTTACTGCAATAAAATATTCTTTACATAATCGAAATATCAATGCTTATAACCGATTGTTAATAATCAATCGACAGTTGAAATAATCACATTATTTTTTTATCACTAACGTTATTAACTAATAATATTTTAATAATGTTTTGGTGTATAATCAAATAACAGACAAGTGGTAATAAATTGGCAATTGTACCATAAGGTCGTAATGGGAGGGGAGAGCTAAACTTATTGCCACAGAATCGTCTGACTTATTGCGTCATAAGGACCATTGCACACACTCGATTACTTACTTCGCCCCGATCTTTCTAGATCATTTTCTTTTAACCAATTAATCATTATGTTGGATCCATGAATTATCGTAAATAGTTATAAATATTTTTCCATCATCATCCCCTCTATCTGGACGTATTGCAATGTACAATACGTCCAGAGAGCTTTCTAATGAAGAAATAATATTATAGTTAATGCAAACTTAATAAAGACGAGCTGCTCAAAAATTGTTGAAGATATTTTATTAAGTCATAATTCAGGAAAATATAGCAGATGTACTATATTAAAAAAGGTACAAAAATATCGGTTTTAGGTGTAATATATATTAAGGCTGGTATTTTATTCTTCAATACGGTCGTTAATAGAAGCATTCCCCAAATCCTCTTCCCTCGTCTCCCTTATACTATATAATTTATATATATATATATACACTTTTCAGCTCGCGGAGCCGCGAGCTCAGGGTCCGATGAAGCTTTCGCGGCCATAATAGTGGCCGGAAGCAAGAACTTCATCCAAAAAAAAAAGAAAAGTTAATAGAAGCCTCCAAGTTTCAGTAGTTCTTATATAAATTAGATAGTTGTGTTGACAAAATTTAAGGTTAGAACTGCAGCATTAAGTTGAGAAATGTTATTCATCTTTAATTCAGCAATACTATTCCAAGTTCTTGATCGATGTTTATATTTTTTATATACGTTGTAATGTAAAAAATGGTAATAAATATCGCGCCTGTCACCAATGTTGAGATAGAGGAATAAATCTTACGTATACGTATTGCCTATTACAGTATTATACATTGAACTATCTTTACACAAGAAACTTCTTATTTCTGTTGTTCCTTCTTCTGTCTTTAATACATTAATTTTTAGAATTTTAATACTTTATACGATTCCGTTTACGAGATTTCTAATTATTTAAATGTACGGTTAACAGAGGCAGCATGGATTACCTATTTCTTTATTCTATGCCTTTCACCTAGTAAGTGATCAGATTACAGTTAGTTACGCATAGTATTAACACATCAGCTAGTTTAAAATAGATATAGGCGGTGCAGTATTACCCAACTAGTCTTACCACCAGTTCTCAGTATTTCTATTTGTTATCTAGTATTTGAAAAAAGTTTTATGATTTACGACTGTAGTCTATTTCGAAAGTTTTTTACTCTCGCAAATTCCTGAGAGCTGATTGTTGCACTCGCGACTTCCTCGGTGGTCTGTGATGAATAGGTATGGGAGTACCTCGTTGCTCCGTCGCGCATTTGCTGTGACTTACATTTAGATCGACCGTGTAAATGGCATGACGGAAGCAGCGACTGAATAGTCAATAGCATAGTGTACGCTTAGGATATGCTAAACAATTTTTTTTTCTTCACGACTGTTTTGAAGAATCTTCAAAACAAGATAAGGAAGTTTGAATGAATACCATGTCTGTTTTATTTTCATTATGTTAATTTACCAAAGACGGCACAGTAAACATCGGTAATATGTTATGTAGATGAAGGATCGTTTACATACATTCATTATCAATATATGTAATTTATATACTAACAGTGAAAATATAGAAAATAGAATGCTTTAGTTAGTGTTAAAAATTAAAGTCTATTTTTGACCTACAGTTGTGTTAGTAAAACACTGTAGTAATTCATTTTGTGGTTACAAATCTTTGCTAGAGGTAACTAACTTTAACTTATGACATAATATATTTGAATTTGGACAACCTCACATAGGAACATTCCAACCGTGAGTCTGGCTGAGGAGACGTGTGTATATAATTAGCGTGGGCTCTTAAAGGTCATTGTCACAGCTTCACTGCATAGAAAGGATTCAGATTTTAAAATAGACTCCTATACCCATTGTTCTAAACCTTTCATTAACATCCACTGCGCAGCCACGTGGCCGCCCTTATTTGAACCAAACGTAGCTGTTTCATTACGATGAAAAGAAATTTCATGTACTTAGTCATCATCATTGTTAATAAAAAGTTTTTAAAATACGGTCCACCGAATATGTTTTCCTATGTAGAAAATCTTAAAATAGTTCGTAACGAGTTGAAGAAAATAGTTATTATTTATGAAATCTCAAGAAAGAACGTACCACAAAACATATCTTATCTTTATTTAACCATAATACCATTTTTGTTTAAAACTAGCGTTATATTTACACACAATTGCGCAAATGCTTGATAAGCATATAGCATTGTTTCTCCATAGTAAGCGAATGTTTGATAACGATCGACAAGTAGACGATGGTTATAATACTTACCTAGATTTCTCCGTATTACAACATTTGCTTTGATAATTTAAAAGAAGTTTATTAATTTCATCTCTTAAAATCTTTGAGTAACAAGTTTTCAAAAACTGTCATTATTACTGACTACCTGATGAAGTACGTCCTAAGAATGTGTTCGGGCAAAAACATACGCCTTGCACATTGTTTGAGGCGTTCCCACAATAAAGTCGAGTGAGCAATCTCAAGTGCACTTTTTGTCTCTTTTTCTATTTGTGAACTGCAACGATAAAATCCTAACGAAACATTCGGAACTATAATACTTTTCACAATCATTTAAATGTAAAACAAAATTTCGTTTACATGTTACATAAAATGGTAGTTTTGAAATTCATCTATTACTTTGTTATATACAGTAATGTATGAATAATGAATTTGTTTTTTTTTTTATTATTATTTATTTAAATCTCGTTCCCCTTCGTGTTGTGGGTAAGGGTCTTTGTGTTTCTTTATTTATTTCTTTCTTTGTTTAT
>DWLS01002756.1:0-17326 GCA_018246255.1 Pachliopta kotzebuea | reverse complement strand
AAGCTCGCCTTTGTGACACTATGTTACTTTTATTAAATTAGTATTATTATATATATATACGTGTAAGTGTACATAAAAAATAAAATAAATAAATAAATATTATTATGAGCCAGGACGTCTCTTCTTCATTAGTTAATAAACATCGACTGTCCCAGTAGTCTAAGTATTTAGAAGACGTCACTTAATTGAAAACAAATATGAGTCTCAATACATTCAAGATATACATAATGAAGTGACAGCTATGGTACTTGCAAAGATTTAAAAACGACAGAAACCATCGCTTAATGTCATTTCGTTATCATTTCATATAAACTGAATAAACAACAGTTTTTTTTATAGCCAAAGACGAAAAGTTTTTCATACATATAACACTTGAATTCTGGTACTCTCTTTCTAGCTTGTGGCTTGAATTACCAGAAGCAAAATATGGTCCCCGTTTTTCATTATACTATTGAAGACCAAAAATCGAATGCGTACATTAAAAAAAAGGTGTGCAACGTCTTAAAAGTTAAGGGGTTTATATAAAAAGCTACTGAATATTGCGATAGTAAATTCGATTTCTTATCAAGAGAAGTAAACCGACAAAGCAATAGTGGAACAGAGCACCTTTTGTGCGACTGAAACAAAAACCAAAGAAACAAAATTAAACACAGGCTAGTGTTGAATTTAATTTTAAAGCCATAAATTATCATCTTAATAAGATAATGAGCGGTAGCGATACTTAAGTTTTTGTGTGCCGAGTGCCAATGTCGGACTGCACCCGTTACTGCCCTATATGTCCCCATAGCATCTGCCTATATTGAATTTGATTATAATACATGTTTATTTATCATCCGACCGACATTTTGGACTGTTTCTGGTAGACTGTATGGTGGTCGTAACAGCTAACCATAAACATACTTTAAATTGACACATAAATATGTAAAAAAATTAAATTATCAATCGACTACTAAGTAGTTATGGGCTATATCATATAGATATGGTATAAATAAAATTATTATATTGCTTTTTCTGTTGGTCCTTTAGCGTTAAACAAGTTTATAAATTATGAGAATATTACAAAAATGTAAAGGGTTAAATAATGTAATTGCGATGTACCTTCGTGGTATGCCAATGAGATATGGGATATAACAGTTCAAGTGGATTAATATAAAAAATAGTCAAGGTTATGTTAAGTCAACATTGAGGCGCCAGGTGAACGTCTCACCTACAGCACAGGTATAGGTAAAAAATCAACATCTGTTTTGAAGAAAATTTATGCAAGCATTGGTCGTACACACGATCATATCTACTTGAAATACGTCGCTGGAGACAAATTGCAGTCACTTCAAACGTGGCGAGCGAGTGTCCCGTCGCTGCAGCGGAATAAGCAAATAGCCGATTGTTTCGCTCAAGTGGCAGCAACGCGCTGAAACCGTCTTAACGCTGCGGTAACAAAACCCACAATCCTTTATACCGTCGAAAAACCGTAAAGAACCGTAAACCGGACCGTAAACCGGACCGTAAACCACGGCACTTCGGCTTTAAATCCGCATAATTATCGAAAAGGCAATAAATTGTACGGTGTGGGAGTTAGCGCCGTTAGTGTTCTCATAGTTATGCATATTTTATATTATAGTACAACACAATCAATTCTTAATATATAATTCGTTACAAAACCTTTAGATTACTACATAACAGTGTGATCACATGGGCTAGTTACATAAGGACACTTAAGTACTTACAGCAACCATCTAAGTCTATTAAGCAATGTGAGGAAGCGATTAGCGTTCAGGACCGATAACTAGAGTCAGAGGTTAGGTAGTTTCTAGCAACATAAATCTCTCGCCGGTTTAGTTAACAATGCGTATTTTAATTATGCAACTTTAGAATTGCATTAGTGATTTTAAAGGTATAGTTTCCTTTTAGAATAATCCTTTAATCAGTTTAAAAAAATCATCACCTCAATCGATGGATTTTTACTCTTAAACATACGCAGGTGTCTTGTAAAGTTAAAGAAAAATTTCAAAAACGTTTTCATTATTTTTAATAGCTTTTGTATTAGACATAGATTGCATTTGAAAGTACTATTAAATATTTCAATAAATTTGGTAAAAGGTTTTTATTTCTTCATATAATTGATTTCTACTTATGGATGTTAGAAAACATTGTAATGTATTATTATAATCCATGTGATTACCATCTGATACAAATTTTTATTATACTAAGTTATATCACAATTTATGTTCGTACTGCACCTTTACAATAATAAAATTCATATTCTTTTAATTTTATTGAACACAGTATGATTGTTGACGGGAAGCGATATAAAATATTCTTAATTAACAATTTTAACAGCTGTAAGAAAGAATATACACGCAATGGCTTCGAATAAAAATTCCGAAGTCCCGTAACAAAACTTTGAACGAAGGGTAAACAGAACGAGTCGACTGCTCATAAACCTATCAATGATTATTTAATGACCACAAAGTAAAAATGGATACAAATATATTCAAAATAGTCCGTAACATCCACTCGTCCATATTTTCGCCTATGATTTAAAGATGTTTTGACCTCACAGTTTGATAATGAACGAGGCGCTCGTAAACGCCGAAGTCAAGCGAACATTAATGTCAATAAAAAAGCTATAAAGTCTATTAGCCGTCATAAACCTCACCGCATCTGGCCGATAACTCGTTTCGCGTACAAACATTATTAATTATCGCATTGAAATATCATTTAAAACAAACTTATTAACTGAAATCTATTTTAATGGACGCAGAGACAGAAAGATGTTTCCCGTTGTAAACGTTGCTGCGTTCGCAGGAAATTTAGCTGATTTTTACCGATGTTTTTTGTGTCTTCTCCCGACTTCGAAAGCAGTATATTACCCTGTCAAATGATAGCGATTGTCGATAAAAAACACGGAAACAAACTTTTGTTATGAACGTCACAAATAGAACTATAAATTACCACAAGGTGTTGTAATGCAAGTTAGCCTTTGGCCACAATTCCTCAAAACATTATCGCCGTGTATAAATTCATTGTCACGTACATTAGCATAATAATTGGTTACCTGCCTATATGAGCAGGTGAATTGTTAGAAATGAGCATTGTTTGAATTTCTTTTGTTAATTTGTGCAACGTTGTATTGTTTTCGTTTCACCTTTTCTATTAATGGTTGCACAAAACAGCCTTTCTTGATTTTTTTCTAACTTAACGGACTTTAAAGTGCATTTGTAAACATAACGGTGCAGCGTTTTGCAAAATTTACATTTTCACGCATTCAGACACAATTGTTGACAATGTGTCATTTTTTTGGACTTGAACCAAAGTCTTAAAATTGTCTCAATTTCACGAAACATTAATCGTCTTACGAAGCGATCGTGTTTAGAATACAGTTATTGTTTTAGTCAAATGTACTATTGTTTTATTTATTGCGTAACTACTGTTTCTTATTGTTCATATTTTTTCACTTGACCTTTGTTTCTTTGTGATCCTACCAGTATCGATCTGAGAAAAAAAAACTGTAACATTTTATGACCACATTTGTTTCCAGTTACAATTTGAAGTTGTGTGCATTTGATTTTTCAAATTATAGCATACAATTATGAAAACTAATCATTATTTTTGTAAACAAATATAGGGTATTAAAAATATTATACAGTAGTAGAGTCTTCTTTTTAAAACAGAGAGTTTATTCACTTATTATAAATCTTTTTATCAAGCTCTTACAACATATACCATTGGGATAGTAAGTCCTTTAAAGCATAATGTAAAAGTTTTTGGTGTTTGTAATTTATTTTAATTTTGCTTATTAACTTTTCTTAATATTTCGCCTGCGTAACTTGAAAATATAACATAAATACTTAAAGTAGAGTGCTCAAATGAATTAGAATAAAACTAAATACCGTCACATAAAGATTTTAGATTTTTTGATTTAAGCTCTTTAAAAACTAATAGAAAGAGTCTGATTTCTGACCATACGCTCTGCTTGTTTTTTAAGTGTTTTCGTTTATGAATTTAAAAATTTCTTTGTTCCTTATACTTCTGTATCTCTTGTATAATCGGTGAAACTTTTCTTCCTTAAAACCATCTGTCAATAATGTACAAAGAGCAATGAAAAGTTGTCCGCCGGTCCATCGAAACAAACTGTGGGCGCTCTGGTGCCTCGAAAATTGTAATATTTCAAAATTACTCAAGAGTCGCGTTCGCTTGAATAATGCGATAAGTTTGAACCGGGGTGGTTGTCTCCTACCCTCGCTGCGTGCCGACTTACCCCAAGACTTGTTTTCCAACTTCTGCTCTTGAGTTTGATCAAAATATACTCTCTCCCGCCCGGTTCATTAAGCCCCGACAAGCTTAGCGCTCATTTGACCGCAATACTTTAAGAAAAAACGAAAACCCGGGAATAATAAATACAATGGTTAGGTAGCGACGTTAATTTTAGACCTTTTTCTTAAATATACCGTAATTTCAATAAGTGCTATTGAAAATATTTAGATAACGAGACAATATCGTATGCTTCAAAGGGGAGAAGAGTATAAAGCAAACATACTAACTAACGGCAACTACACACGTTTCTTTTTAAAATAAAAAAAAGCATATTGAAATTAATAATAGTTGTATATTGGAAATATTATAAATATTCTTGACATTTTTGTTTAATTATTTAGTTTTTTGTTAATTATTAATTTATGTTAATACGCTTTAATGTATTAGACTACTTTTGAAGGTGAACAGTCCCGAGTTTCGAGTAGTTTGTGTCGTTTTTTATGTATGTACATCAGATGTGCCTAAACATAATTAAAAATGTTATATACTATGGTAACATTGACACATATGGCCGTTGACCGTCGTCGCCTGTAGCTGAGTTGTATAAATGTATTTATTTTCTGGAGGCCGCACGTGCTTTGGACCATGTGACAAACCGGTCCCGGGCGGGCCTAGTAACCTCTAAACGACTCCGTTCATGTGCCGCCGCCAAGGATTCCGCGCCGTTTTTAACTCTACCCTCTCACTTTAGGTGTGGGAAAATGAAAACGGTGTGAGAATTGCGAGTTTGCATAACAAACATTCCGTTCGATCGGTTTTATGAAGTGTAAAGTTTATTTGCATGCAATATGTAGTAGGGGGTGTGGTGTTAACCTCTGTGGAGGTTCCGCAGTAAAACAATTAAGATACCATTTCATAAAACCTTCAGTTCTTCAACATACAAAATCTAAGGATATTTGTTAAATTATACGAACAAGTATAATTTGATTCGTTCACATAGTTCGCAGCAACCAAAGAATATAAAGGGTAAAAGATATACCAAATTTAACTGAAGTAAACTAAACTAGAATTGCTAACGAGTTAGAGCGGTAAATACTTAAAAATATATAAGATGAAATAGATGGATATGGATATGTATTACATTATAATTCAAATATTTCGCAAATTTTTGTACCATAAAAAAGTTTAACCAATATCAAACGCTACAAAATGGGTCACGCAAGGTTTTTGCCTTTAGTCAGCTGGTGTCATAGCTGTCACTGTATACGGCCTGCTGAGAAGCAACACACATTGGAAACATATGTTAAAAATATGGTATTAGGTATTAAATAGGGATGTAAATACTTAAGTGTATTTTTAATTTCAAAATATTTTGGCAACGTAATGAAATTTCTAGTTTTTGACCGAAGAAAAAATGTTGTATTGTTTCATTACATAAATTCAAAAAATGTCATAATTTTAGTCTATATAGGTGTGTTCTTTATTACATCTTCTTAAAGTGCCTCTTCATTACTGAAGGTTGGTCCTCAGGTTCGAGAATGTGTTTGTCTGATCATACGAAACAGTTGCTTTATATTGATAATATCGGTCCACTCCCTAAATATCTCTCAGGATTTTTTTCGGCGTCCATCGTGTCTTTTGCCTTCAACTTAGTCATCATGATAAGTCCAAGCAGGTGATATCTGTCTTGCCGGAACACGTTTACTTAAAACTAGTCCTAGTTTTTTTCCCGCTTTTCCCTGATATTATAATTAAGCGCTTTTTAAACTTGTGTTTAGATTATTTAATATAAGTATTAAATCATGTAAATCTTGTTATCTACCCTTACAAAACCTATACGTACACATATGTGTATGGTATATAGTCACATTTATATGCTCTTATTTCGATTATTTACTATAGTACATATCCTTTGACAATAAATAAAATAATGTATTATAAAATAATTTTTAACTAATTTACATTTTATTAAGTCCTTTAAACTATCAGCGTGTTTTCTTAGGCATGCTTCCCGTTCAAACTCATACCGTTAAATCCTATGAATGGGACACTACGTTAGCAAGTGAGGAACTGTTTCCTCCGCAGCGGCATCACATATACACGATGGTCTCACACGTCGTTTGAAACAGTTCAAGTATTGACAGAATCCACTGTGGCCTGTGAATATTTGGGTTTACTAGTCCTAATTTATATTACAATTCTATATGAAGGTTATGTTATATTAATGCCCGTATTAGTATTATAACTCTGTGCTAAATTGAATCTTCTGCTGCTAAGTGATCGCGTGAAACCGCACCTGCGAAACTTTGCGCCTGGGATCCGGCAAACTTGAAGAATTCAACTCTTAGCGCTCGCTAGAAGTTGCCTCGTCTCGTTAGCCCGGCTGCGCCGCAAAACCTTTCCCGTCTTATTTATGTTCTCGCTTTATTCCATTTGCGGTTGCCATATAGCAATGCGCACAGTACGATTTTTTTTTAAATTTTCGAAAATTACTTAAGAAACCCATTATTTTTATTAACACACAGAAAATCTTTACAATTATAACTAAATAAATCACAAAGCAATCTTTCATTACAATAATTCATGAAAAGGTATTTTTACGGTATTTTTGTGCGTTTGATTCATAGTTACTTTAATTTCTTCTTTGTCCGACATTCGGTTAAATAATAACAATTAAAACGAAAATATTTCGTTGAACAGTAATACTGATTAAAGTCGAGCTACGCACGCCGATCATAAACGCACAGGGAGTAAAAAAAAATTAAGTATAGCTTTCTAGAATTCGATTCACGCAATTGAAAGGTGTCGGAAAAACGTTCGCACTTCTATGAAAATGCATAGCACCGAAGAAACCTGCTGCGGAATACCACAAGCCGTTTCATAATCATTACCGGTATTATTGAATTACGATGTAGTTTAATCTCTGTGAGTAGCGTACTAATGTGCAATTTTTATTGGCCCTCCATTGGTTATTATGACATTGCGTTATGTCCTCTTAATTGTTTCGAGTTTTTGTTGAAGCAAGCTGCAGATACAGATAGGTGCTTGATTGCATTAAGTTTCTTACTTATTGATATAGGTGGTCTCTTATACGGGCTTCGTCTATTTGATCCATTTAATATTATAAAATAACTAACGAATTTAACTCTAGGAAACAGTTTCTTGCTTATGCTCTTCGAGTTCATTTTAAAATCAAATAATGTAAGTATTTGCTACAATTATTCAAATTAACTACCTACTTTATAACAGTAACCACAAAATTAATTCTTTTGCAATATTATGAAAATGAAACAAATGTGTAAAAAGTGGCATAATTTTTCTAATTAAAGTTATATATAAATCTTTTACTAGTATATATTCTGTGACGAGTTTATATTTTTATTTATTATCTATTGAAATATCTTACCAAAATTAGCTATTGAAACAATAACTAAAGTAAATTTCATCTACATTTTGTTTAGGTAATAAAAACGCTTTAATTAATAGCTGTTTGAATAGAGTTATACGCCTTTTTTTCGCACACTTCAGTGTATCAAGTGTTAATTAATGTTATTCATAGAATTTCTTAAACGGAACAAAAACTGGTCTTAACGCGACGGCCAAGTAGCGTACTGTAATTATTCTACACTAGGAAAAATAAGCAACTTTGCCTACGGAAATTTAGTTTAACTTTTTTTAATAATTTATTAGTAAACCAAATAGTGTAAAATAGCACCCTCGCTTATATCTGATAACACTTTAACTATAAGTTATAATAACAAATGTTATTTTATTAAGTATGATAATTATTGCTTTAATTTGTATGAACTGATCGATCGACGTGAAGAAATACTGATAATATTGAACTTAATTTATAAGTTAAATATTTACAACTGTAAACTATTTTGTACATAGTTCCTGATTCATATATCACAGAGGTATCAAACTGTGAATATTGGTTCGAATATTTGTATGTTAGTCTCATTTAAACAACTAATACGACTTTTCGAATAAATATACTCACATCTCGGTCTTGACAAATATGTCCTTGTGTCATTAATAAAACATTTCTATAGTTACGGGTTGTTCGGAAACTGCGCAATCGTTTCATACTCTGGCCTATTTCCAACTACGGTGAGATGAGAGAAATTGATAAACGGGAATAATTTGCAGAGACACCTGTCCTGAAAGGAGTTCTGTATAAAAATTTTATCTCAACTTGTCAACAGGCCGTTATCTAGTTAATTATTGCATATTAATTATTGCTGAGTTAACTTAATAAGCGGCTAGTGCAGTAGGCCTTTACCAACCCTATTGTTAAAGTCGTTTGAGCATATCGTTACATCTAACAGCAAAACAGCTTTTATAAATAATTTATTTTGCTTTAATTACAGAAAATTCTTATAATCGATGAAATGTTCTTTGAATTTGATGTTCTGAAATTTTATTTGTTTTTAAATACGATAATTGTAAATGCTGTTTAAAAAAATTTGAGTGTTTTAATTCTCTAAATAAATAAGAATGCAAGCAGTCGATATTATTAATGCCAAGATTTTGCTAATCGTATTACATATTATCTTAATAACCATTTTTTTAATAAATTGGTCAAATTTTAATAATACATTAAATTTGTCTATTTTAACAGTAATAAACACAAAATTAGATTATATATAAATGAAAATTAAAGCTATTGAATTAGAAAATGTCCTAAGGCAACGTTCCAAATGAATATCTGTGGAAACTTGCTTACTCTGTACTACAATTAACGCTTTCAATTGCTCACCTATTTTATTCAATTTCACGTTATGTTAAGTGACAATGAAATCCTATATCATGTTGTCAGAATGCAGCAGTATTGTTACAGCGGAAGATTAGCGGTCGCACTGTAGAGCATTAATTAAATAAACTATCATTCACCAAAATCCATTTTATGTGGTTCCAGAACTATAAGCTCCTATTAAAAGACAAGCGGATAACCTCCGCTATAACCTTTTTTTTTTGCTAAGGCGGCGGCACGAGCAAGGCATTCACCTGATGGTTAACGATACGCTTAGACATAACAATGCCATACTGGTTAAGATAGTTTACACAACTCTACAATGCGCTCGTTGCTTTTAGATGTAAAGTGTTAACTCTCATTACCCCAGTAATTTCACTAGAATACAGCACTTTTCAAACAGGAACAGAGTAATTTATGCACATTACTGTTTGGGCAGCAGAAAAAGGAGTTGCGGTGGTACCTACCTAGACGGTCGGGCAAAAAAGACATACCACCAGTGAAACCCGGTCACAAGGATGGCCTTCCCATAAAATGCTATAAAAATGTTTACCATAATGTTTATAAAAATATTACTGAGCTAATCATTACTAAAATTCATTTGTACTTGATAAAAGTCGACATATCATTTAACACAAATATCACTCTGCTTGACTCATTACTTAATCGAGGAAAAAAATAAATAAACTTGACCTTAATGAGTTTAAGTTATTTTTAAAATTGCAGTCAATATCTTTTCAGGCCTTTACATGCTCATGTGATTAAAGTTGTGTAAACACGAAGCAAGTCATAAGTGTCACGATCAATTATTTACCACTAACCGACACGAAGGATCGTTACGATACTTTACTACTATTTTATTGAAAGGTATGCGGTGTTAATGGATCTAAGTATTTCTGCAACATTAAAACTCGATTATTAACTATAAAAACTAAACAGCGTTAACGTTAACCTTTCGCTACATTGTTGCTACTCGCTTCTATACAAATCTTGATTACTCTTTAGTTAATCAAGAATCGTGTAGATAGTGTTACTTGTTAAGGTAAACTGCGTTACGCTATCTACAGAATGAAATGTTAATATTATTTAATGAAATTTATTACAAGACTTTCTTGTTTAATTTCATTTTAAGTTTAATGCCTTAACAAGTATAAACATCAGGAAATTTAATTTCTTTATATCTAATATATAACAGAAACAGGAATTCATTTGCGAATTAGACTAGTTTATTTATTTTTATTATAATAAGTTAATACTAGTCCACATAATAAAATTATAAGTTTAAACGATGACAAGAAGATTTACTATTTTGCTGGTGGTAGGTTTCTGTTGCTAGTAGGTCAGGTAGGTAGGTATCGCCTAGGTATATACTACCGCGGCGTCTTTCTAATGCCAAATAGTATTATGCAAATATTACCGTGCTGTAGTTTAAAGGACGTTATAAGCCAGTAAAATTACTCGTACAACGAGACTTAACATATTAAGTCTGAGATAAGAAATTCTCAAGTCTCAGTAAAGAGCTGTGTATACCATCTTGACCAGCGCCACTTTACTTACCTTACTTATCATAAGGTGAACCTTTCGTTCGTCTCACCGCCTCAATGCATAAAAAATATTAACAGTCTGTTATTTTTAAGTTATACTTTCAATATAATTAACAATCTTTGTTTCTGAACTTGTCTAAATTTAAATAGGAGTTACAAAACATGTTTAAACGTACAAAACCTTCAACAGTGGACGCGAGCGAATGCGCTCAATGAAATCGAGCGAGCTTACAAGCTTGATTGATGGCTAAAAGGCAGTCGCGCACAAATTAAAAAACTATCCGCAGCAGACACGGGCCTGGTAGTGACATCATCAATTAAACACACTTGCGAGGGCAATACTGTTGCAATTATTATAGTGCTATTCGATTTTATGGCGTATTTTGCTCTGCACACTAGCAACACGTTCAAGATTAGAAATGTACAACTTTCTTTACTTTCATGAAAATTTAATAATAATATCTAATAACACATTTTAACAATCCTTTTTTTATGAAACCGGGCGACGAGACAAGCAAGGCATTCACCTGATGGTAAGTGATACGCTAGCCTATACCAAAATGCCGCTACTTAAGATTATAACAGTACTACTTGAGACATGCGGTGTTAAGTCTCGTTACCCCAGTAACACAGTAAATATTACACAGTTACTGTTTATCCTCTGCAATGGTACGTACCTAGACGGTCTTCGGCAAAAAGACCCATCACCAGTAAATAATAAATGTAGTCAATGTCAATCCATAAAGTTAATAAGATCATTTATATGTTAGTTTTTAGATATTATTGACTTAAAGAAATGATGAAGTAAGAGTTACATATACATTGGTGGTAGGTCTTCGTTGCAAGAGACTGTTTAGGAGATACCCTGGCAATTCCTAATTCTACTGCCAAATAATAATGTGCAAACTTTACTGCATTCCGGTTTAAAGGGTATACCAGTACGATTATGTATGATTACTGTAGTAACGAAACTTAACATATCATGTTTTAAGGCGCCGAGCGCAATGTGGTGTTGTGTATACCTTCTTAACTAGCGCCACGTTGTTATGGGGAAGTGTATCACTTATCATCAGGTTAACGCTATGCTCGTTTAGTCATCGTGCCAAATTAAAGAAAACATATTCCGTAGTGAGTTGAAGGAGATAAACCAAAGATAAACTATTGTAAATTAATACATCATAAGTAGATAAAGCATTTGATCATATTAATTAAAAAATTGAAAATGTTTGGTATATTAAATGAAAAGGTCTATAACGGCTTATATACATAAGATAGATTTATTTGATAACATTTCTCTGTAAATGATTAAGCTAATCTATCGCCGGCTGTGTTAATAGAAAATCGTCATGAGACTTTAGTGTTATTAAAGTATATTTTCTTACTATTGCAATAAGGTTTCGTTTTGGTTGTTAAAAATAGATAAAGTTCACGCGCAGTCGGGGAATTGCGTACGGAAAGTGACCGTTGTTAACAGTTTCATTTAACATCTGCACGCTCGTAAATTGCCGTGGCGACTTTCACCTTACCTTAATCTAATTTAGCGATCAAACCTCGCGTTAAAGAGTTACGCATTCGAGTTAATTTTAACCATTCGCTTTGTATCGAGTAAAATCACATAGTTTTAATATCAGAAATATGGGGTATATTACTTTTCATTCCATGCAACAACGACGCGAGCAAGGCGTTCACCAAGTAAGTAATGTATGTTGCCTTCAGTTAGCAGCTTCAATTAAATATAACAATATAATTAAATTAAAACTGCAATTTTTTAAAAAAAATTTAATGTAACTTCTTTACATATATATATGTTCCATCGAGGCAAGAAGACCAACAAGGTGTTCACCTACTAGTATATGATTCGCTAGCATATAACGACGTGGCGCAGGTTAAGATGGTATACACAGCACAATATTACGATTGATGCCTTGAGACGAAAGGTGTTGTCTAGTTAGCTCAATAATTTCATAAGCTTACAACGCTCTTCAAACCGGAAAACAGTAATGTTTACATACTATTGCTTGTCGGTAGAATAACACTTGTTAAGATAGTACAAACAGCATCACATTACGCTCAACCCGCCGCTGGATAGCTACACTTCCAGCAGTAGCTACATTAGATTAGGTTTAGGTTATAAGGCCGTGGACTCCGTCGTCTGCGTGCACAGTATCAGATGAGCTGTATACATCCTATAAGACGGGTCAGCATTATCATCATCAGAGAATATAATAACATTACGCGCTCGTTACCCTAGTGATTTCACGAGCTTGCGACGCCGTTCAACCCGGAGTAATATTTGTAGTACTATTTATTCTGTTTTTACTGTGATGGTACATACCTAGACGGTCTTCGGAAATAGGACCTACCATCTGTATATAATACATATAATAGAAATTACTGTTTTTTCCTTTATTTGAAGAAAATGCAATGTCAATATTAAATCAATTCTTAGTAAATGTTTTAGTTCCTCATACCCTGCTACTTTTATTTTCATATACAAATGAATTGAGAAACCTTTATAAATAATATACTCTGCCTTTATACTATAACTAAGGAGGGCAATTGACTGGTCAAGTGTGATGTGCTTTTTATACAGTTTTGTCTATATAGTAATTATTGAACCTCAGTAGAACACATTTACTCCCCGTAATTATTATAATATAACGGTGTATGGCGCTTTCGATAGCCTGTTATTAGAGAATAAAAGAAAGATAGAAAATTTCTTCATCATTCACACAAAAAAATTAGTTTATTTTTTAAGCTACCTGGTAATATACATTTTTTAATATAATTTTACTGCTGCTGTCTGGAAGTCATCTACTATAGATAGGTGCTATCGCAGCTGCTATTTCTACCGTTAAACAGTAGTGTGCAAAAATTACTGTGTTCCAGTTTGGAAAGTTACAGCTAGTGAAATTACTGGGGTAACCTTATTTAATATCAACTGTTTTAAAAGGACGACAATAATGTCGTGCTGTTACCGTCTTAACCATGGGCAAGCGTATCACTTACCATCCGTTGGTTTACTCGTTTCGTCGCTAAAACTAAATAAAAAACATTAAAGATAGTACCTTTTGTTTAGTACAATTATTTTAAAAAAGTCTTGATATAACTATGAATTATTTTACTATCATAACACAATGTTACAGTGTGTTTGTAGTATATTTTAAAGGATTCAAAGCATATAATATAAGCATAAGATTTTTACAACATAGTGTTGTTATATAAATCTTTGTTAGTTACAGTAAGCGCATTAAAAAACTCGTAAGCGCTGTATCGCTGGACCAAAATACTGTTGCCGGTTAGGGCGCTTGATGAAGTAGTGTATAACGATACAATCTCGCTGCAAAGTTTATGAGCCATTAATAGCCTACATTACTAACTCGTACGTACTATGTCAAATTCAGAGAAGCGTGAACAATTTTTACGCGCCGTATAATTAACTATGAGATTATGCCCGTGCGTAAGTTCAGACTTTTTATCACCTTTTACTCAAAGTTGAATAAACATTCCAATTGTTAAAAAAAATAACTTGTTTATGTAATTTTTTTAAGTAAATAAATTATTCAGTAAATAATTTTATATGGACAAAAAATTAAAAGTTGTTTGCATATAAAAAATATTTGTTCCTCTGTATATATGATTGCACTTTGACCATTTTTATATTATCTGAAACGTGTTGTTATTTAAATTCCATGTGGTAAAAAAGTATAGAACAAGCATAGACAGTAGTAATACTGTTATAGTTACTGAGAATGAAATTACTGGGGTAACGAGACTTAACACCTTAAGTGGACCTTAAGGCGTCTAGTGCAAAGTGGTGCTGCGTATATCATCTTTACCAACCCCACGTTGTTATGGGCAAGAATATCATTTCACAAAGAGCCTGTCTCATCGTCTCTTTGATAAAAAAAATCATATTTGTTCAAACACAATTTGAAAACTACATTACGAAAATAGGCTAATATAAAACGAAATATAAAAGGCAAGTCTAGATTTTTGAAAGTCCAAAAATAGCAAAACTTTTATTATGTACCATTATTTGTCTTATCTACAAAAATAAAACCCAATCTATCTGTTAATTGCTTGTAAATTTAATGCTCATCTTAATTTAAAAACCATAGATACTACTGATATAAAGTGCTTCACTACTTTTAAACAAAATAAACAGCAGATTCGCAGTAAAAGTCCGATCTAGTAACCTCTGTACCACTATAATCGCGGACGCAAAAGATGTCCGTCCTTGCAACATTCCCACGCCAGCGACTATTCCCGAATTCATCCAGACTACACGACAACATGGTACAGGAACAGGGACGAGTAATGTTATGAGCAAGCCATTATTGTCTCGCCCCATACCGTAAAACATTACGCAGTTGTCCCAACCGCGGTAAATATGCTAAGAGCTGTCAAAACCTCCTCAAACCGCTATTAATTTTCTAAACACTACTATCGATGCTCGTATATCATATATGACATATATTTACTACGTTTATTTGCATCCGGCTAAATCATAGAGAAAATGGCTGTTATGAAATATGTAAAGATAAATTCAATATGAAATCTTAGCGGCGTGCATCATAAATCTGATCACGTTATGGTCTTCCTGGATCCGTTAATTTATAAGCTAACCCAATAAATTAATTAACAGGCGGGAAGTAGCAACAAAGTGCGTAATAAATAAGCGAATGCAGGACATATGTTATATGTCAAACAATTTGTTTTTTATTTCTATGCATATTAACAGCTCTATAGAATTTCTTGAGCTAAACCGTTTAGACCATCCCGAAGCTGCTATCAAGCGGTATAAGGCGTAAAAATCTCCCGCCTATAAAATAACTATCAATAACTTTGCAATCTGTTAACATGGTCGTTAAAGTACATTTTGCAAATAAAATTAAAAGAGAATTTAACCATATTGTACAGTATGTGCGAAGTTATACGTAAACTTAATTTTTTTCTTTATTTTACGACTTTATACATAAATGTAAAGTGACAGCAAATAATAATTACATGGAAATAAAATTATAGAGGCGAGTTTAACTCACATATTGTTTTTTCTTCTAGCTAACCTTAGTGAAAAAATAAGCCTATATAAATAGTCAAATGTACAATAGTTAGAAATAAAATAAAACACTTTAAAACAACGAAATTTAAGCCGTACAATAATAAAAAGCGTGAAGAAAAATTTTGTACATAGCTTTATTAGACAAGAGCATAATCGATTATTCTCGTCCTTATTATGTAAAAATCAATAAAGTTATTCACAATAATTATCGGATAGAAGCGGGAAAATGATAAAAAGGTATTGTTTAATCCACTCCGCGTCTAGTTACATATAAAAGCTGCAATTGTCGGGTCTGTCGAGTTTGACAGGCACGAAATCGCCAAACACAAAGCGAGCGTCAACATAAACTAACATCCGGCGAACGCTGATGTATTGCAGCCGCATAACTATGGAAACAAATCTCTCTCAGTAATAATTTACGAGTGCAATATGGCCCCGCAGTTTGAAAACAAACGGAACAAAACAAAAACAGAGGCGCGGCCCGCGATAAAAGATGTCGCCACACCAGTGCACTAGCTTTAAAGATAGCCAGTGCTTAGATGTTACCAGCAAATAAACCAGTAACAAATAAAGTGCGAGCGGGCCGGCCAATCAGTGCCTGAGGCGTAATTATAGCCGTGTTAGAATTAGGAGCTACGTTCGTGGTACTTACTAATTGACAATGGAGCTACTTACTAGTTATTTTACTTTAATAGAAACTCATGTACTTCATTTTCTTTACAAAAAAACTACTAGTTAGTAAAGAGATTTGTTAACACTTGTCAATGAATTTACGTAAAGTAAATTTTTCTACAAATATCTATATATTGTTGTGTATATAAATACAAAATAAAAGTATTGTTCTTAATGCTCTTTCGGTGAAATGTAAATTACAAGGAAACAAATTAAATGGCCACTGTCCGCGCTAGGGTTGCCAGCTCGATAAAATGCTCCGAATCGTCGGGTGCCTATCGTCATTCCCGACTCAATTATTTAAAAAAACGATCGCCTGCCGGGCATATGTGCGTCTTTGTTGCGCGTGATTTTTATCACTATGTGCGTCCCTTTCCCGCGCAGCGCCCGCGCATTCGATAACCGCGGAATGTGCCGGCTGACTTCAGTCGAGCGGCGCTCATAGACAATTTAAATTGGAGAAATTGGTAGTCTGGTACTTCGGGGAACTGGTAATAACGGACAAATGTCGACGTATGTAGATAAAGCATACTATAGAAAATATATTACTGACTTTGGTGATGTCAACAAGTATAAATATTTAGCAAGGAGTGATGAATATAGTGATATTTGTGCATAGATAAATAAGAAGGTAAGGAGAGTGGATTGTCGCCTCAGGTTTTAAGAAATAAGTAGAAGATGATAAGGTCCGATTTTTTGCCTTAATTTATAATAACATTTTTAGACCGACGTAATCTACATAAAGTTCTTAATTTTTGTAAGTTTTTTTCTATGCGGAATGTTCTGGAACAGCTTCTTTATAAAAATTCTATATTTACATGCATTTTGTAGATAATGTATTTAATATAGTTTTATTTAAAACATACATCTTTGTCATTACATAAAACGAAAATTCATTGTTTGACATAACCATTTAGAGTCCGAAAATGGCGGTCATTTGACACGGACGAAAATATTTTTTGATAATGTTTTTTACACAATTTACTGTACTACGTGCTATATGTTTGTGTTGTCTTTCGTTTTACGAATGGAAAA
>DWLS01002755.1:0-17326 GCA_018246255.1 Pachliopta kotzebuea | reverse complement strand
CCGAAGCAACCGTGCCCGGTCAGCACCTGTGTCAGACGGAAGGTGAGAGGTTTGCGCTTTCGGCGCATCCACGCCTCAAAAGAAGCAAAGCTATGACAATATTGGCTGTCCTCTCTCGTATCTATATAACGGTGTATACTCGTCTAGGCCGGTTCATCTTCGATTGGTAACTATTTAAAGTTAATTCTTATTGCGATGTCGATAAAAGCTGTTTTACAACGATACTTTTGATGATGGTCATTGTTAATGTTAAGCGTCAGAGGTCCCTCGCCTGACGTGACCTTCATATAAATAATATGTTTTATTTTAAAAAGTGTTTCCAGTAAACTATACTTTAATCTTACTTTTCACTTTAACTTAGTAAATTCATAAACTACTCACAAAAATCATAAATAATTAAATACTTTTGAGCGCAACAATGTAAAGTATATTTACATTTCATAATGATTAATGATTAAGTTTAGACTATTTAGAAAAAATATGTTCAGTCATTCTGTAAGAGAAAACATCTTTGACGCTGGTTATTTCCCGAACTTGAAAATGCCAGTTGTTATATATGCATGGAGTCAACTTACTTGACTTCCAGTAATCTCACTAAACAAAAGAAGTAACAACAAGGTATTCAGCAAATCTGTTTTACAATTAGACATAGTTACGGTTACTGGTAGCGTGCCTAATGTTTATGAGTTTAAAGAACTAATATTAACGAACGTATAAATGTAACTTTTGCACTTACTCACAGTCTCGTTTTGGTGATAAAATCAAAAGTAATTTCCGTTACAGCTCATGATGTAGTACAATAAGCGCAATTACCTATTTTGCATAGTATTACTTATATCTCTATTGTCTTGCTCTTTTACCTGAATGGTCCCCATCATTTTCAAGTTAAATAATCCAATCCAATTTTTGTAAGTATGATTACAACACAGAACAGACGAGAATGATTTAAAAAAAGAGAATCTATAGCGTACGTACGGTACACCGCTCCAAGCTTACATTTATACCTCCGGTCAAGAGGCTTCCAGGTAACCATAAATAATACGAGTGTAACATATTAAATGAATTCGTTTCTACTTTTTATTTATTTCCTCAGCCCGTTGATGATTTCAGTTGCTTTGTAGTGAAGATTAAAATCAAAATAGTTAAAGGGAGCGACTTTCATTTTATTGACGCATTCTTAATTTTATAAGCTTTAATAAAATTGTCTTTGAAGAATAAAATTGCTAATCAGACCGTGGATAAAGATTTGAAGAAGCGTGAACTATTGGCACGAGCCAAGAATGTAAGAAAAACGCAGTCTTCAGCTAAAAGGGACTCCTGGACAGAATCGACGGTGTGTCGTGAAGAATGCGTACCTTCACGTTTGATGGATTATTGCGCTTTAATGCGCGCATTAGGTACAAAATTGCAATAATTTGAAAGGATTCCCAGATCTTCAACTCCAGTGCATTATTTATATACATTTCATTTATGGCTTTTTAAATACATGTTACCTTTAACTTCACACACAATAAGCACTTCGGTGTATAATCAAATGTTACTTTTGTATGTTAGGTATATTAATACAAACTTTTCTGATTACAAATTGGCTAATAAATCTGAAATAAGAAATATTCATAAATCTCCAATTTAGTAACTTGGACAATATAAGTTATAAAGCACCTTTCGTTAGGTATTATAACAATGAAGGTGAAATATAAAGTACCTATACTTGCGCAAGTATAAAAAAGTTAGAACTAATAAGTTTTTAATACCGCTTGAACTAAATTCTATTTACTTATGACAAATACAAGGTAAGTTAATGAACAATCAAAGTATAGCATTAAATCAATATCAATCAAAGTTCAGCGTATTCGAGAGGAGTACGCAGTTTAATAATAAATTTGTACGATACTGTATCAAGGGTAACCACATTATTCTTAACATCTCCGTGATAGCAAAATCCAGCGTGTGAATTTAATAACCTTAAAATATACAGCATCAAGATGTTTTAAATATCACCTATACCCACGCACATAAATACAACTGATTCAACATAACACGCGATATTTCTATAAATTTTATAAGCTACAATCTATCAACGGTTAATGAACTTTGAGGTGTTGTAATGGTACATCCCATGTGTATCCTAAATCTGATAAAAAACCTATTATACAACGGCTACACCGGAGTTACTGCGCCAGTGTGCTTGGAGACTGATATGTATTTCCTGAATTAGTGTTGCCTCATCCTAGTTCGTCTTATGGATTATAATACGCTTATCACTTGCATATAAGTTGTGACACTTAATCTTAGCTGAACTGATAAAAAAATTGTAAGTCAAACATTCACTTACATGTCCTTACAATAATGTATTTCTATTATAAATGACACGGTGTAGTCCTTGTAATAAACTAGATATTTTATACATAGCTGACAGCATTCTATGTCATCATGAGTAATAATATAATATGTGAATCATACAATATATTACCTCTTTTATAAGATATAATGATTGTTTATCGTTTTTTGTTTCATACATTAGACAGAAAAACTTCCATTACTAAAAATATCTAAACATCGTCAACATTGTTTGGAATAGGTATCTGGAACAATTTGTGTTGCAGCATCAAACAGATTCATTTCGGGCAACGCGCTTTTAGTACGTTTGATTTGAAAGAAATGTTTGTTAATAGTATAATTTCCACACATTTCCGTACCTAACATGAGCTTAGTTTCCCCAGATAAACGATTGTTATGACTGCGGCAACGTTGCGTACTTCGCACGAACGTAACGTTTAGACGCTGCGCTCGGGAGGTATTAAAAAAATTGTGGCGCAATATAATTCATTGCTAACACTTTGCCTTATGTCTTTCCACCTCACGTAGAGGGAAGTGTAACATGTACCGCAGTAAAAACAAACCTACGGGGCTCCTGAAACGGTTGCACTCGCGCAACGTTCGTGCCCCGCACGTTTTTAAACAATCCTCTTTAAACAGGTGCCCATATGCTTACACAAGTTATTTTACTATCAACTATACTGCCCACGTTCTATTACCACTGCTCTGTTTACATGCGCCGAACCCGCCGCCGCAACAGTTGTATTTTTATTTAATATTAGGCAATGGGATTGCGTACGATTTGCTTAATATTTCTTATACGAAAGTAGCTTATGAAAAATGAGTGGAATATAATAACACTGTCGTGCTGATAAATGTAAGCTCGTTATTACCAAGTCCGCGCTGAGAATTCCATCTATTTTGATTAATGTCCTCATTCAACTCTTCAGTAATCTCGTTTACTTTGTTAGATGACTTCTAACGAACAATTTAATTTTAATTATTGTCTATGTTTTACATTACTGCCACTCTAAGTAATGCTTCTTCTAAATACTTAGATTATTTTAGTAAATTTTATTTATTGTGCTGTGTCTCTGCCGCTGTTAAGACATAAAAGGTTCTCTCTTTGCCCCAATATTTTCACTAGCTTCAAAGAGTAACACAATAATGTATTTACAGTACTGTAGTTTGTATTTCCTGTTTGTAGGTATCTAACTAGTTGGTCTCCGGAAAGAAATACTTGCTACTAGTACAACAATAGTACCGAAAAATTTATTGAAAAAAGGTTAATTGAGGTTTTCCTGATGTTTTTAAGATGAAAATATTTTGAAAGGATGTTAATTCTTTATAAAGTTCTTGTACCTTTATAATGATGTGTGATTTTATTAGTCTGCCTTTTAATTTTGGGCACGTCACCTGTGTTCAGTAACACAGTGGCGTCAATAAACTTCGTGACATGCTTCACGGACTGTTACCACAGAGAATATGAAATTAACTTGTAGTCAAGTGTAGCCAGACGTTAAGTGTAATTTATTCATGCAAATCGTCTCCTGTGGGAATGTAGCAAACATCTTGATTACCACTTAATATGTCTTAAGATATCTAATAGACAAATCAATTTGAATTTATATTCGATTTAAGATGTGATATGAACATTTATAGTTTTAGTGAAATGTTTACTTTCTAATAAATTCTAGACATTAAATAACATTATATTAATAGACATCATTGCTAAACTTATTATATAAACCGTATGTATTCTTTCTATTTCGTTGTATAACTTCTACAGTCGTAGCATTTTTAAAAATAAGGTTTTTTTAAGTTTCCTTGCTGTTATTTTAAAAGGAAATTACGCTATGTTTATTATGCAATACAATACATTCCTTCGTGCGCTTATTGGTTTATTCCAGCCATTTCCGACGCATGTTCTTTTTTACTGTAGCCGCAGTAGATTATAAATATTTATTGAACACAATACCTGTATATGTCTATGTATTCTTACTAGTAATATCCCACAGCTTTGTAATTCATAGTTTCATTACTTAAAAAATAGTTCGCCGCGATGCAGAATTAAGAAATTAAATAAATTAGTATACATTGCTAGAATAGAAAAAGTCTAATAAATCATAATCAATAATTATAATCACACGTGAAATATTTGACATCATTCACATTTTTAGGGCAATAATAAAGTACCGTCTTCGTCAATTTCAGTTAGACAGTACGTGTATATATTTCACTAGGTTTGTATTGCCAGAGACCATCTATGTAGACATCAACGTAAGCAGTATGTAGCTGTGCCTACTACGACCAGATTTACTATCAAACGGCAGTGTGCAAACTTCACTATATTCCAGTTTGATGTTGTAGCTAGTAAAATTACTGGGATAACGTGATTTAGCAGTGCAGTATATTTCATCTTAAGTAGTGTAACTTCGTTATGGGAAAGGCCTATTAACGTTTACCAAAAGTATATACCAAAAAAAACGCATGACGCTCTATTTTGAGACTTAAATGCTGTTTACTTCGTTTTACTTAAGCAAAATCATCATAGATCATTATCAAAATAATAAAAAAACATTTGATATAAATTTTCTATTGGTTAAGAGTAAGTGCAGTGAAGTAAGTACATGTAATAAGGAGAAAGCTAGGTCTTTATGCATTTATATGACCCTAATGATTATAAGTTTAGCAGACAGCGTTTGAGTCAGACGGCCGGAGCCCGAGGTGCCCCGGAGTCGGTAGCGACACGGGTCGCTGCCTCCGGAAGGAACACTTCGTGGGAACCTCACACGATGCCCTTCTTTAATTCAATTTCTTGATGCGTCTATGTTGTAATTAGTGAATATTTCATCCACTTGTCTAGGTTCAAATCTTATCGCGTTTCCAAAATAGAAAATATACCAATTGCTGCAGGTGTTTGTCAGGTCTCTTTAGTTGTCTAATGTTCATTTAAAAAACTGCAATGTTGGTGAAATTCGCAATCTTGACAAAGATAGCGTTTAGGTATGAAAATAAATGTAAAATATGGTAGGCACAAAATCTCTACTAAAGTTATTCGTATATTACAAGCACATCTCTTAACAATGCTACTTTTCCTAATTGATCTGTTGTTTTCAACATAAGCTTGTGTTAATGATTGTTTTCTTCTTCGTTTTATAAAGATGAAAAAATTGATCAAAACTAAAATCGTCAACATATAACTACATACCTTTTTTCTAAATTATTATAGAATGTACAATTAGGGGATAAAATTGATTTCGGACCACCGCGATCCGTCCGGAAATGCCTTTAGACGCTACGCTGCAGTAATCTAACATTTCCTATCATTTACTGAGATTTTAGCCCTAATGTTAAAATAATTAGAATATCAACATTTGTTCGTTTCGTTATAATCATGTTTTAAAAATGAATTGTGAGAAAGTTTGCTACGGTGCGCATGTGTTAATGTTACCATTGTGGACTTCTCGTATACACGGGGAAAACGTGTGAGAATAGAGATCTGGATCGCTACTGCACTGTAAACATATGCTAATGTATCAGCGGTGTCTTCTGTAAATTTCTAGATCTACTGACTGACGAATATTTATTCTCTAATAATAATTAGATATATATTTAAATAATATCTTTAAAAACAATATTACTGCAAGTAAAATTACCTATTAAAAACGTGCGCATGTAGAGTTAGTTGTAGTTTTTAAATTCGTTGCGGTTAAATTTAATTGTTGCCAACCAAAATTATTCAGTTTCAAATTGCCTAAGTTTCACTTCAATAAACCTACACTACGAAAATTTCATTGTTTAGGTATATTACGTCGTCGCCACGTTTGACCCCTCTTTAAAACATTAACTGCTCCGTTGAACGATTGGACACACTTTACAAAAGACGGTTTGGGGCTACTTCCTTTAATAGTATATTTATAATTAAAAGCACATCATCCAAATAATTATAACGGTACGATTTAGAATATTCATAATATTATATTAGTAGTTTATAGTAAGTAATGTGTAAAAATATTTTTTTTAATAGAAATAGATTAGCGCTTAATCACAAACTCTCTGTGTTAATTAGACATGTGGCCATCTTACAGTTATTTTTATATTTGATAATTTTTGTGTAGCTTCATTTAAGAAAATATCTGTGTATAGTTTCTTAATAAAAATAGTAATATAGATTATTTTCGTACAGTTTCGTATACAATGTTGTTACCGCTATACGCGTTCTTTTGCACTGTCTTCTTTTCCCTGACACACTTGGTGACCGCTGAACCGTTGCTCCACGACCCGAGACTTCTGATGATTCATCCTCGGTCTCAAAGGATTCGGCGCGGGGTGTGACTAACCACAGAAAAAACTACCATTGTTCGTACGAAGCTGCTCGTGAAACAGCCATAATTCGTTAGCGGTCGTTCCTGTCAACGTTTATAGTATCCATAAGGATGTTCTTTTGAATTCTTATTTATTTGTATCTAAAAACAATGTTCACATTCGGGCATTTATCTAATCGTGATTTTCATATATCATAATAATAATTGTTATTAGATTCTTTTATTATTATTGTTTCGATAAAACAATAGTATTAAATGATAACAAAACTGCTATTTTAAACAACTATTGTTATCAATCTCGCTCAAAGCTAACAATCGGTTGATGTAATTTATTTAGAGTAACTCTTGAATCTTTTTGAGTCAATGAAAAAATGAAATATAACGCACAACTATAAGGAACGGCTATTTACATTAGCGTAACTGAAGATTCTAATCTCATCATCAAACTCATAGCGGGGCGCGGTCTCAGGAGTCAAGACGTGTGGGAACGGCAGCCAAGCAAGACCGCCGAGCCGTGGGTCGGGTAACGATCTAATTAATGGTCAGGTGGACGGTCAAAGGTTGCCCCCTTACACTAGACCCGATTGTTGCATACAATTGAGACTGTAATGGGTAATGACAAAGTTTGACTTTTGCGTCGCTAATTATCTAACATTACGGAACTGAGGCGCAGGGATGTAGACGTAATTTTATACTTCAGCGACTGCGGGTTGAAAAGCTATTTACTATTTGTTGTGGTCAATGGGATACAATAGCAAAGTTTAGTAGTTGTCTAAATATTACTATATCCTTTTGCAGTTATATATCATAATGAAAAAAATATTCAAAATTGTTATAGATTGGAAATAACCATATGTGTAAATTAAGGATTGCATTGTATGTTTTCTTTGTGATAAACATATAAACCATATACCCAAATAACCTTCAGTAATTGTTTTTTCATATTTATAAATAAATTTTATATTTGAATGGCTGAATAAGGACATGTATATTATAAGCAATTTATAATATTTCTCTTTATGATACAATACATATTTACTGTAAATCATTGAGAGCGGTTCTAAGACTTGAAATTGGTTCGTAGTTTATAAGAAATTGATATAAATTCAATTGTATCGGTTTATGGTGGAGGGATAACTGTGGGATCGTGGCGGCTTCACACTTCCCGCTCAAACTGTCTCTAAGTTGTGGTTATAGATGTTGGTTTTATGTTTTTGTTGTTTACTCACTCAGTTGTTATTATATCTATTAGATTGCTGAATAATTATTATTTACATGGAAAATTTTACAAAAACCCCAATCCATATAAGTATTATTGAAAATTTGAAAATGTGAAAGTCCCGCGCAGCGGGATATTTTTAGTATGTTTACGTTTAATCACTTACAATTGCTCTATTTCTCTTTAAAACATTTCATATAATGTGTTATTTTTTATTACTTAATATGTCGTAATTTTACGAGAAACGCCAAAGTCTGTACGACCGTAAATTTAAGTATTAACCTAAGTACATAATATATACTTGGCACATATATAATTTAAATTATGAGTATAACTTAAAATATCAATGAATCTGTACCACAAAATAATATTTTGAAAAGAATAAAGTTTTACTATATGCGATTCTCCCATGAGACGGCGCCGGCGCAGCCAGCTATCACGATGCGTGATCGCCGTGAGAAGTCATAAGACTAGTTGCGCTTCATAGATTTCTTATTACGTCAATAATAAACGATGTCATAAAACCTGCCGCCTACGGAAACTTATTGTTAAAACACAGAAACATTTAATTTTAAATAAAACTTTTACGAATCGGTTAAACAAAAGACAAAGTAAGTGTGAATGTGTAAAGTTTAAATATCTGAACATTTTATATTAGTAAAAGTTATGATCAAATTTTAAATTGTTGCTATATGAACCGTAGTCCAATATAAACAGTACCGGTTAATAGTATTATGTTAGGCATTCCTTCACATTCACTTTCTATGTGACGTAAAGAATTCAGATTTCATTTCATCAACATTTGTGTCTGAGTCGACGTGGTTAAAAACTAGCTGTTCGACTAAGAAAGGCATATTCATTAAATTTCATTTAAAATCTTGTATTATCGTTTAAAATAAAACTTTTTAATATAATAATGAATGTCTGTGATATGTGATAATGGGCTATTGAATTCATTTAAAAAAAAAATTAAAACACGTTTAACTAGTTTTAATTTGTACTACATACTTGTATGGATGAAATTAAGATTTAAAAATTCGTAAAATTGTTATTGGAATATTATTAATTTTTAAACTATGCTAACTATATTTAAATTTGTCTTTTGTTTAAGTTTGTACGACTTCAATAAAAATCGCCAAAAATATATTAATATTTTTAGGGAGTCTCAAATAATATAATCAACGAACAATTTTTAGGAATTTTCGTTTTATTTGGCATGCAATCTTCATTTTCAATGCAATGAATTTATAAACAGTTTTACTGAAAAATCACATGTTTTCTTTTAAAACCTTTACGGTAGGAAACATTATTTAAGTTTAGTTAGTAATGACAATTGTTATCATCATTTGTGGTCCATTGTTGTACATAACCCTTTTCATTTGGTTTCCAGAGCGACCGTTTATACTAAAATAAAATAGGAACAATTAATGTCACCTGATCAGAATATACATTATCTGTAAACAATTATTTAAATATACTATATAATTAAAGCAGAACTTAAAACGAAATTTTACAAAGATCCCCACACATTTTTTTTAGTTCTTTATTCAATGTATAAATAAATGGCAAAGTTTCTTTTAGTTATATAAATATTGTATATACCTAGATCTACTTTCAAATAGGATTGTTATTCCAATTTCATTCTCTTCCGTCCAACATCCCGCTGTTACAATTTGCAACAATGAATAATTTCTTATAATTTTTTTGCTTTGTTATTGTTTTCATATTCAGGGAAAAAGTTTTGCTATAGGCCGAAAGTAATAAAGAGCACGTGTGTGCGTATGTGGATGAAAGTACCGTGAGAACTGTGCGGTGTTATTATGAAACATATATGTTTGCAATACAACGCCTGGAAAGTTTATCAATCTGGGGAAGTACGACGATGAAAACAATAGCGTCTTAGCGTTCATATTGCGACGTTTATTGGAAACAGATTGTTCATTTATATAAGTACACTTAGTTAATTATGCAAGGTTACCTGCAGCGCAAACAGGTCTTTGGTTAAATTCTGTTATAAAGGCGTATTCAGTTATATTTAACTATGAGATTACTAATATATTTTTTCTTTTATGACTTATTTTTTTTTATTCATTATTAAGGGTTAAACACCCTTAACTAAGGTAAACAAAAGGCGAGCTTAATGCCAATAGGCATTCTCCACCAGCCAACTTTTGGAAAGGTGAGATGTTGAGGTAGATAGTAAGATTTTTGAGAAATAATTTAATAATATAATTTATTTATATAAATGAATAAATAAATGCTAACAATGAAATAATATAAAAATTACATTGATAATGTATACATACATGTATATATAGTAAATATATACGTACATAATAAATATAGTAACGTTACTTATGTTTGAGATGATTTCAGCCCAGCTTTTTAAACAAATTTTTTTTTTAGTTTCATAATTGTAATTCATATAAAACACTTCATTGCCATATTGATCATCATCTCAAAACATAACCGCTCTTTGCTGGAAATGTCTTGCAAACTATTTTACAAAACACAGTCTGTTTATTTTTGGAATACATTAAATTAAATTATATAATTTTTTAATCTATTTCTCAAGCAAAAATTATTTACAAGCGATCTTTATTTATCATCAATATCATCGTTTATACATATGTATATAATTTAATTCTTAACACTCGACGGCAAAATAAATTGTACATAATTTGCAGATTTTTATTCACAGGCGCTTTGTTAAAATCTTTGATATTATAGAAAAGAAAGTTAAATAACATTTATTTTTATACGTTATATACTGTAATTACAGTTTATCATACAAATTAACACTTTTACTTTTATACTTATAAAAAATAATACGAATATGTTAGTAGTAACACGCCGCAATATTTTAAATATTAGTAAAAGTAATGAAAAAATAACAAAAATAAAATTGCTTTTAATCCTTAGATTATTTCATTTAAAATGCTTTCTCCTATATTTAGACGTTCCCTTAACGGTAAACAACGTTTTGACTTGGTTAGCGCTTCCACTTAGCATGAAACTTGTTTTAGTTTACTACGAATTACTACAAACTCATGCGGTGTAATGTGTGGCGATGTGATTTTACAATTTTGATACTTAATGTAAGGGTCTAAGGTTCACTGTTAGATTTTACGTAGATAGTCTTCAAATCATCAAAACACGCTGTGGATAAGAGATAGCAGTACTATAGTGAAGAACAAAGTACGAAACCGGTTAAAATTCGTGTTGAAATTGTGAGCACGTGTTTTGTACTGGCAGAGATTGAATACGTTGTATTAAATATGCTTATAGGTAATAAACTTAAGAAATCTGAAAAAGGTTATTTCTTTAATTGAAAAAAATTTAATATCATTTTTCTTATGATTAAAATATATGTATGATTAATATGAAAATAAAGTTATTAAAGTATTTGCATAACTTTGTAAAATTAACATAAGGCAGAATACGTTAAAAATAACTACTCCCGATTTACTATTATACGTAGTTAATCATTATACCTCGTAAGGATTTCAGTTACTAATCATAACCCATAAAATATCATAGACAAGATATTATGAATTATAATAAGAGTATCACGGCATTGACAAGGTAAAGTATCTTTTAAGTCTTAAAGATAAGTGACTCTCCATGATCTTAAACCATTTTCAATTTCCATAAACATACCTTAAACTAATCGATTTCGTACCGTAAACACCAGCTTAGTGGAGAAGAACCTCTGAATATCGCTTTTGAACCGGTTGTTAAGAAAAAAAAGAGTATATAATTGGTTTTTAGTTCATACGAAGGGATGAAAGGGAAGCGTGAAATGTCAGAACGTGTTACTGTTAAAACTTCAAGAAAGGATTATAAATGATGATATAGCCCGTTTTATACTAGTTAATTTTACTTGATTCTCTTTTAATTCTAATCATATATATTTTCATATATAACCCTTACATTAATTTCTTACAGTTATATCATTTATCTTAAGCGAAACAATATGTCTTTTTAAAAGTTTACTTTCTTGGTATCATGAATCTATACAAAGTTATATTTAGCTTTTGACTAGACTAAGTTTTAACAGAAATTATTAACAAATATTTTTTCCCTACATTTGGGAATCAAAATATAAAAATATTAGTTATTATTATGGGATCTACTTCAGAGCACTAATCTTTTAAACAATAAAAAAGTCATAAAAATTGTAAATGTTATAACTTGTAAACAAAAAGACGACAAGCGTCGACTTCAGAAAGTATCTGATTTTATGTATTTTTAAACATGAAATTGTTAATTCTAAGGTTTATAACCAATTACATAATTGTATAATGCCAATTCATGTGTTAGCGACTGTAAGTGTTGCAATCAGCGTAAAGACAGTCGCCAGACTGTGCAGTTACTCAGTAGAAGTAATGACACGGCTTCAGGACCGTTCCTGGCCTCGGATTTTTTATCAATATAATTCTTTCTACATTCCTTGCTGTGAGGAATGCGAGTTGCGACAGCGTCATAATAACATAGGGCTTCTATGTCGCGATATAAGTATAGTCGTACGCTTGCGGCGTTCTACTTATTAGCAGTAAACTAAACAAAACGTGTAAAATAAAATTCATTTTAAAAAATTTTGTTAAAGTAATTTTATTTACTTTTTTGATTAACTGTGTATTTAATGAAGGGATGAATGAATACAAATCGACACACCCCAACTATCGATAGCATATAATAAATGTTGTACAATGTAATAAATATATAGTCCTACATTAGTTTTCTATTACTTAATGAGTAGTTCAGCTTTTTGGTACCATACCATATATTAAACTTTTTTACAACTACCATAATAAATTGTCTAATGCCAGAGGTTGATTAGTAGAGAATGCCAAAAAGAGTAAAGTAAATAATTATTTTCTAAATTAGTATAAATCTTTTCGAAATAAATGAAAGTAACTATTCATAAAAAAAAACTGCTTTAAAGTGACAATAGTACAGTAAAATTTATTTAACTATTTTTTTAACTGATCAACGCTTTTACAGCTACAGATTATTTAAAGTAGTAATTATATAAAATATTCCTACGTGTTATATTTTTATTGTTTGTATTTATTTACTATTTCTTAACGTTTCATAACAAATTACTGTTCAGATGAAAACATCATTATCATTACTGTGTATTACACAACTAAATATAACTTTACTGTCACGGTGTCAGTAACTAGTTTTCTAGTTAAGTAGACGCAAGCGTGTGTAATTGTAGTGTCGACTTTGCAATTACAGTGAAATCCAAAGAAGCTACATGAAACGCTCGACTTATAAGTATAGCCTCTTCAAAACTGTATAATTTATTAAAATCCTAACTTAGTACCGTTAAGTTGTAAAACGTTTCTTAATGCAAATAACAAGATTACAATAAATTGTTGACTTCCGAATTTTGTGGACTTTTACTTGGTAATAAGCTTCACGTCTGGCCCATAACAATATTAATTGGAGCAAAGCTGAATTCCTCCTGCACTAAGAGTCCCATTAACAAGATTTTTTCTTCATAATATTAAGGCGATTTAGGACTAGGTTAAAACTTACCAATTTGCAAATAACTTACAAATAACTTTAATTGTTAAAAAACTTTGTGTTTATGAGAAATTACATGCAAATGAAAATCGAGCCTTCGCATGTAATTTTCGATAGAAAAAAAAAACTAAAAACTCCCAACTGATGCCATGGTTCTCATACTTTTGTCACGTCAATCACATATTAATGAATGAATAAAATTGCTGCATTTATAATTTCATTGAACAAAAACATATGATTTAGTTTACGATCCGCTCTACTACTAAGCTGCTAGGATAGGTTTTACCTTTGCGACTACGCAAAGCACATTTATTATGACATTTTAGAATTAAAATACAGTAATGTTTGTATATCAATTATGGTAATTTATTGGTAGAGATAGACCCACCTGTACGGTCTCCTGTAACAACTAGAACTTTTGGAAATGTTATGATCATAGATTTACATAAACGTGAAAGTATTTTATGATAAGTTCTTTAAGTAATACACATGCCAGTGCTGAAATCTTCAAAACTTTATTTTATAAATAATCATACTAGTGGAAACTCTTAACTTTTCTCCCAAAACGTGATGTTTTACACGATTTGGGAGCAATATCTTGATGTCTTTTATATTTTGAACAAAACCGTCTTCTCTTTACAAACGGTGTTTTGTGTGACACACCTGCCATTTTTTTAAACTAGACTAAATTCTTTAAAATGGGGAATAACTCATAAAAAGCCCATGTATCGCCTTTGTGTGGTTAAACATTGTGCTTTTATTAAATACTCGTTTGGGCCAATATGAAGTAGTAACAAATATTTACATGATATTTGTATGAAGTAATGAGATTTAAAAATTGTATTAAGAAAAAATGTATAATATATAAGTTAATCTTAGTGAGTAGAATGTAAGTTCCTGGAGCACAACACAAAATGGCCGCTCTAAAGCCTTGTCAGGATCGGTAGAGGTTGAGATCGTAGCTGTCGGCAGCTCCGTACTGGACGTTGGTTTCAAGCTACGCCGCTGCCGGTGGCGGCGGCGCTGCGCTCGCCCGCGCCGCACGCGCATCGTTACACTCCCACGTACGATCTCTTAATGTAAACACTGTTTGTATGTAGTTATCGTTCGCACTGCGACTGTAGGCAAATTATTGACAATATGGAAATAATGACAGAATGTGTAGTGTGAACTGTGCGATTGTGTGACGTTGCAACGGATTACGTACGGGGACCGTTTGTGAAAATGACGAAGGCTAAGTTGAGCAGGAGCAGCGCGCTTTATCACAGTGCAAAGGTATGATTTTTGAACAAAATCTTATTATTTTAATTGTTTTTATCAAATAAAATGTAAGATTTTAGAGATAATTTCTTATAATCAGTTCATATTTTAATTTAAGATGTCTGACACGATAAATTATTCAGTATATTTTTTATGTAAATCATATTGTGACGATTAAACAGTACACTTTCATTTTAATTTGGCATAATTACTTGCGCGCGTGCTAATCAATCTCGGACTCCTAAAATAACCCAATGTATAGAAATTCAATACAGGCCGGTTTTTGTGAGAAGCTTTGTGTTGGATCCTGATTCGCCTCCTTATTCGTTCCTCATGCCTGAATTTGAAAATAACGACAAGTTTCGCACAATGCATGTACAAAAACCTTGTATGTATAATGTAATTTCACTATACATGTGTAAATAAACACACTTATGTAAAAAGAAATTTGTATTTATTTAATGATAGCTAAGAAGTTAATTAAATTATTATTTATAAATTATATTAAGGCGCATACGGGAATATTAACTTACGACGTATCAAATATAGTAAAAGAAAAAAAAATCGCTTTTCTAAAACCTCAATTATCCCGCAGCCACAAAGCGTACTACAAAAGACATCAACGGACGAGTAAAAGAGAAACCATGTTTGAGTATCAGATTTTCCGTTCGTGGAAGTGAGACACCTATAGTCTATAGTTTAGTATAATTTTGCTCGCAGTAGTTTATTTGTAATTATATGGACCGGGGTTTTGTGTACAGGTATACTTATAAATACAGGTAGGGTCCGTTGCGGATGGCCGACCTCCCTACAATAAACTGAAAAAGGGATGCGCCACTTTGGCAGGAAATTTTTGACAAAATGCATTTAAAATGAACCGGCTTTTAGTTTCGGGGTCTGCTCTGGTATCGATTCGGAGCGGTGAGTGCCAGTGGTGCATAAATAAAGCAACTTCTTAATACATTAAAACGTTACCTCTTCAAAATTTTAATAGTCAGTATAATTCAATAACTATTTGCACCAAGGTATTATAAATTACATTATGCATTGTGAAATAATTATATATTGATAATCATAATAAAAGAAACCAAAGCAATTGACTAGTTTTTTAAGTGTTAGACTAATCTGTATTTAATGGACTTGCAGTCTTTATATTAAGTGAAGGAATAAAAAAATTAATTGCAAAATATATGCGTATTTCTGGGAAAACGAGACCGCGTGTTGACCGGTTCTCTGTGTCGGCCGCAGAAAGCGTTGCTTGTCCCCTCCCGAGTTTGATTTCAGAGTATTGTATATTATATTCAGAATTTCAATAGTGTTTTTATTTAAAGCAAATTGGGTTTTGTTACTTAAAATTACACAAATAATATTTCAAGATGAATAAGGAATAAAAACTTAATAACCGATATGAAACTGACTACATGATGAACATGTTTTTTACTATGTCTGGACGTAGGGTCAGGTCCGGAAAAGGAACATTATTTACACGCAACCCTGGCGGCAACTAAATGATTGTAAATTTTAAATTCTATTTAATATATATATTTTTAAATTTGATCACTTAACAAAATTATTCTGGTTAGTAATTATTGCTGCATTAATCGCGTTAAAGTAATTACTAATTGTAATAAAAAAATTCGAAGCAAGAGGCAGTCCTTTCCCATTACTCAAAATAGTCTATATCTATCAGTTACTGGTTCGTTTTATACTTAGCAATTTTTTTTTCAAATAAAGCCGATATTATTTGGTAAATGGTTAATTTTTAAGTAATACAATAATAACTTTCGGTTTGCTACCTTAATACAGTGTCTGTTTGTGATCCATGGTTACAGAAATCAGCAATCCGGTATGAGGTTAATTTGTCTTGAAACTCATATTTAACCAGTTACCGGTGACCGGTTTTATGTATAACATTTTACGCTGCATAAAAATTTATTGATATTTGCCGCACGATCAGAAAATGGAAAACATGACAACACATTTAAAGCAAGAAATCGACGACCGAGTTCGAATATTTTCTGCATCAAAATTGCTAGTTTCATGGAACTAAATTGTATTCATTATGTATTAAAATACTGCCGAAAACCTTTTACTTGTAATCTCTTTACACGATTCCTGTTGCCAAGTTGTTTATTAAATTACGTGTAAATTATTATTATACGTTTTTAAGTTAACGAAACATTTAAAACAAACTGGTATGACGAGAAATTTATTGGACGTTGGTGAATGTTATTTTTTTAATTTTTTACTAATTTATTAATTGGCAGACAAGCTAGGTGCGAACTTCCTTAAAAAATCCACCACAGGGTGCCTTGCTCGTCTAATAACAACAGAAACTTTGTTAACCACCTACAAATTTTTTAATGTGTAATTTTAAACGAGATTGAAAAACGAAATTGGTTTTGCTTGTGATAATAATATTGGCATTTCGTTTATAGTAACAAATCAAAGTTGTTATGGCGTAAAAACATAGTGTGTGAATATTTGAATTTTGTATCTAGTTACATGGTATATAAGCGGATGTTTGTTAATTCATTAGAAAGTATTTCCTTTATATATTATGATATGTTGCTTAACATTTTCTACCCCTCCGACGACCGCGTAGCTCGCGCCACCGCGACTCGTTTTTCGTACTCCAAGTACGGAATTAGGTTAAGGTACG
>DWLS01002754.1:0-17326 GCA_018246255.1 Pachliopta kotzebuea | reverse complement strand
TAGTTTTAACGCGCTACTGCACCCCTACTTAAGTTCTCTGCTCAATCCTAAGGTAGACTGGGAGAGAATGCCTTTTGCCTCAGACAAAGTGTTAAGTCGCGTTACCCCAGAAATTTTACTAGCTACAATGCCCTTCAAACTAAAACACAGTTATGAATGCACAGTATCGTTTGTCGGCTGCAATAGGAGCTGTGGTGATTCCTACATAGACAGTTACCTACGTACGTATTAGTTTATATACAGGTTCATCACAACTTGATGCATTGGCACCATCCTATCACCACATTATTATCATTTACCATCAGGTGATATGCTCATTTTGAACAAAATATATTTGTGTGTCTTTATATTTTTTTTTATTATAAACACAATGGATACTAGATAGGTCATGGCCTAGATATGAAAACAGAAATTTTTGATACATATCTAGACACAGTTACTGCTGAATATTCAAAGGAAACTTTCAAAGATACTTCGACTGGCGCGTGCGGTGGTTACCAACCAAAAAACAGCTGTTTAGGGAATCAACTCACCTTGACTCTCGTTAAAGAATCCGAGCACCATTATGACAATCACAACGAGGCCAATTTTCAGTCGGTAACCTAGAAAGTAGGTCGTCTGCATTTCTAGCTGCCACATCACTAGTTCCAGTGCCACTCAGCCCCGCCTCATCCATTCGTTATACAATTTTATGTCTATCCGCTTCTGTTTATGTTTCATTTGGCTCATCATCTGTAACAAAAAAAGGGGTTTATGACTATTGTTCTGCTGTAAATATACTCTTAACTGTATAATTATAAACTTCTTCTTTTATTTTATTCGATGAATCCATTAGACAGGCAAGGCCAATCACCGGATAGTAAGTGATACGCTTGCGTATAACATCGTGGCGCAGGTTAAGATAGTATACACAGAATCACATTGCACTCATCGCTATAAAACATAAGGTGTTTAGTTTCGTTACCCCAGTAATTCACTAGGTTACAGCACCCTTCAAACTGGAACACAGTACGATTTGCACACTACTATTTGGCGGCTAAAATAGGAACTGCGGTGATAACTACCTAAATTTTCTCCGGGAACGACCATCTACCAGCAGTTCCTAGTCAATATTAGGAATAGTAAAGATCTATTCCAAATATAGATTCAAAAAGGATGTAAATAAAGATCTGACTAGTGACTTTATGTTGCTGGTGACCATCTAGGTAGGTATGACAGCTCTTATTGTAGCCGGCAAACAGCAGTATACACTCATTACTGTGTTCCGGTTTGAATGGCGTTCCGTGTAGCTAGTAAAATTACTGGGGTAATGAGACTCAACATCTTAATTCTCATGGCGGTAAACACAACGCGTTAATGCGTATCACCTTAAACAGCGGCTACTTAGGTAGGCATATCACTTACTATCAAGTGAACGTTTCGCACGTCTAATCAGTAAATAAAAAATATATATTTTAGTAGTTAAATTGATTAAACTACTTTTAAAATTATATATACAATGTTCTCGTTAAAAAGTATTAGGTCTTAATAGTAGCTGCAGCCTTTTGGAGGCTTTCATAATAAATCTGCCCCTGACCTTGCGATGGGCTAACTTTTGACCTAAATTTCAAATCGCTCTCATATGGTGGTCTATTATATAAACATTGGTTAGATTTCGTACGTTTTTTTTTAAAAAATTAAGTTTTTTAAAAAGGTATTACTTTTTAATACAACACAAAGGCGAAGAGTGGCATCGATTCAGTAAACGCGTTACACCGTACTCTATACAGTTCAAGTGCGCCAATGTTCCGGTCCATCGAATAGGCTGAGGATTCGCGTGACACAATGGGCACTCGCCCATCGTCCCCACCCCACTTCCGCTTAAATGCATAAGTGAGTTTAATGAAAGTTTTATCAGGCAGTTAAATCAATTTTTAGGTACAAATTATTCCTCGGTTTTCTATAGACCAGTTACGTTTATTCTCATCACGATCAATAATTTACTATTGACAGCATTACAATTATAATAATTTGAAGAAACTGGTTGTAGTAGGAATGAGCGAGGGCAAAAGATCACAGTGTCGAATTATAATCCTTTTTATGTTTATATCACGCCATTTGATATATGGCTCAAAGCACGTGATATTAGTTGGTGGTAACTAACTGCACATAAACTGTAAAATTCATTGGTGCAGACCGGATTCGAACTCGGTACCTCCGGAGGAAGGCTGGCGATCAAACCACTAGGCTATTACGACTTCAATACAAGACATATTAGGCACTAACTTAAGAAATGCCCTGAAATGTGCCGAGGACAGGTGTGAATGTGGAGATAATATATCAGTGAGAGAGTTTCAAGACAAGCACGGTCTTCAGTAATGAAACGAAAGAAAAGGAGAAGAAACATATTACATATCTTATCTTAACGAAAGTGATTATCTTACAGAAAATTTAAGTATAAATAGAAAAACTGATTTCTGATGGTAGGTGTCTGTTATTGAAGACGGTGTAGTCACCACCGCAGACCATATTGCAGCAGACAAACTGTAGTATAATAAGCACTACTGTGTTCCAGTTTAAAGGGCGTTGTAACTAGTGAAATTACTAGAGTAACGAGACCTAATATTAATATATTGCATTCTCATACACTTCGCTCGTCGTATTGATACATAAATGTCACACGAGCGCAATTTTGGTGCTGTGTATACCAATTATCATATAGCATATCTAAACCAGTGCCACGTTGTTATTAGCTAGCTTACCACTTACGTTATGTTTTCTTTTAACGATAGATACTTTTTTTTGTACCACTAAGAGGCAAACAAACATGTGGTCTGCTTGATGGTAAGCAGCCTATAAACATCTGCAGCATCAGAGGTATCACTGGCGTGTTGCCGATCATGGAAAAACCTTAACACACCCCTTTTGAAGTTTACAAGAAATATATGTAAAAAGAGAATTAGGTGAAGGTAATGTAAAAAAATTCATGCCAAAAAACATGTCAACGGTTAAATATAAATGATACGTTATGAAAACAGTTTGAATAGAATATGGTTGTTTATAAATGACGCGCCATTCCCAATAGGAAAGTTGAACATGAAAAATATCCAAGATTGAAATTTTCGGTACACAACGGGCGCCATACATCAATCCGAGCTTTTTATTTGCCCAACCAACCGTGCCCGCAACAAAAGAGAGTTTCCCCTCGGAAGACATTAAAACTTGCACGTTGCCAACTGCCAGTGATTCCGAAAGATGCTTTAATGGCCTCCGGGAACTTGGGCAACTCTCTTTGTGAGCGGTAAACTCACTAATTGTAAAGTTTTTCGCGGATAAGCGAACTTAACAATGAAAATTTAAGAGATCGCACGGGTACCGATATTTTCATGCGATAAAGCTAGAAACCAAGCAGGACTTGTAACTGATGACTAGCTATACACCCGTTCATAACATGTTGCTATATTAATTATTTTTTTTATTCTATGAGCAACCTTATTCTATGACCAGCAAGACGTTTACCAGAAGGTAAGTGATACGTTTGCCTATAACAAAGTGACGCTAATTAAGATGATATACACACATCAACATTACGCTCGTCTTTAGACATAAAATGTTAAGACTAGTTACATCTAGTAATTTTAATAGTATACAGCACTGTTCAAATCGGAACACAGTAGGGGCCGTGATAGACTAGTGGTTTAGACACCTCTTTCCACGCCGAGAGTACCGGGTTCAAATCCGGGCTGCACCAATAAATTTTTCAATGAATGTGCTGTTAGTATAACAACTAATATCAAGTTCTTTAAACCATATATCAAATAAAAAAAAAACCGGAACATAGTAATAGTTACACATTACTATTTGGCGGTAGAATTAAGAGCTACGGTGGTACCTACCTAGACGGACCGGCAACGAAGACCAACTACCAGTAAGACTAAATTTTGAAAACTTGTCCCATTTAGCATTACGTTTCAGTCATTGAAAAAATTAGATATTTGTATCTATTAATTACTAGTTTAAATTTAATATTATTTACTAGTATATTCGTTAAGACGCAACATCACACGTCTAAAGCACTTACAAGATATATTTCACAAACAGTATAGAAAAGTAGTGCACTTAATCCTTTCGGGACGAATTTATTCATGATGAGAAAATAAAGGCTTGCTGAAATATTTTTTCGCCGGCTGATGGACAAGGGATAAAAAACGTTCGGTTACGGTAATGTATCCCTTTGATGTGACGCGGGCTTGTGTCACCAATCCCTCGGTATGCATAATTCATTTTAAAAATTATGTACTTCTTCCCTAGAATGTAGTTTGACATTGAGTGTTTGGTTTTTTATCCAAATATCTTTAAATTTCAAACTTAATAGAAAGTCTACCAATAAATCATTGCTTTACCGTATTTGTATCCTAGCATCATTGTGTTCAGGAGTTTATACATATGAGAATTGGTGTGAAGATTTCATCACTGACGAACATTTCACCTTAGCAACATCCTACGAAATTAAAATCTTGTAGTAACTTGTTGTTAATAAAAAATCCTAATTCTATAGTGGAAAGGAAAAAGGGTCCCCTACAAGATACGGAACCTAAGCCAATCTTGCTTGTTCGCGGTGCAACCTGCAGATTAACAAACGAGGCTCTAGCTCCTAACAAACCACATTGGGCTAGCGTGGTAGTAAAGAGTCCAAATCCTCCCACTATTGTTAAAGGCTTATGTCTAGCAGTGGACGTCTAACGGTTGATTAGGTTAGGAAGTAAAATCTAGTTTGACTAATACATTATAATTATAATGATGAACAAATTATCTTTGATAGGAAAGTAAATAAAAGTATTGACAGTAAACAAATGCTATTACTGGTTTATTTTTGTATTGGTTGTAATCCAGAAAGCATGAAGTATTAGTTATGTTGGTATCACCACATAATCCAGATAATCCTGGATTTCTCTGATGCAAACATAACTATTTCTTCATTAAAATGATACATAATGAACGTAAGACTATGAAGGATCTTATACAAGATATATGTAAATAAAAGTTTGTTTATTTGCTAAATTGGTTCTGTATGTTTAGTAAATATTCTTGATACACGATTCTCGTAAAACGATATTTACTTAAAACTCGATCCATCACACCCTGACACCATCATCTGACGACATAGAAATTAAGACCGAGTATCGTTTTTTTTTAATGTGTCACAAGCGATCAATCAAATGTTTAGTAATTTTTCAACGTCTCCTTAATATTGAAGTACTTGTCATTGTCAGTCATTGCTTACTTTCTTCAGCTTGTTCGATCTTCGCAATAATGAAGATTCGATAATTTATTCAATTATTTATTCATTCATTTATTTATTTATTTATTCCTTTATTTATTCATTCATTTATTTATACATTTTTCTTTATTTACTTGTTTATTTATCTATTTACTTGTTAATTTACTTGCGTATTTACTTGCTTATTTACTTGCCTATTTACTTGTTTTTCTCAGAATAACAAAATATGACAACAACGTTATGTTATGGAAGTTTACAATAATGTGTGTAGTTTAAATTTTAGCTAAAATCATATCATTAATTTCATCATCTTCGTCACAACGCAATTATCCAAAACAATGAATCCAAAAAATTTGGTGCTTTGGATTCTTTAAGACCTTTAATACAATGTAAATTTTTTATAGGTAAGTAACATTAGCTATTAGAAACACATAATTTTTACTACCTCTTTATAGGGGTTTGTCGTGAAAGACATAAATCATTATGTCATGTATGACGTAGTAAAATGTAATGATCCCCTGATCATGTGAAACCAAATTGATACATTTTTATTTATGTTACAAATGATACAGAGCAATCAATATTATACTTGGACACAAATTCTATGTGTTATCTTGAATTACAGTATTATTATATGTTGAACATATTCTTAAAAGACTTCTTCATTTATTGATCGAAGTTACGTCACATTCATTGCTAATATGTTTATTAGTACAGCATTTCATCTCATCCCTAGTGATATCTGCGTAGTAAGGCAGTTCGATGTCTGGAGGAAACAACAATAAAAATTTTCCAAAAGGTTAGCATCTTACTGGTGGTAAATCATTGTGGCCGGAGACCGTCTAGGTAAGTACCACCGCAGCTCTTAGTTTTGCCATCAAACAGTAATGTGCAAATATTACTGTGTTCTGGTTTGACGGAAGTTATTGAGGTAACGAGATCTAACACCTTACGTCTCAAGGCGCCGAGCGCAATGTGGTGCTGTGTATACCATCTTAACCACTGACTCTTTATTGTTAGCAAGCGTATCACTTACCATCAGGTGAACGCCTTGCTCGCTTAGTCGCTTCTACGAATAAAACATCTATAACGAGTAGTTAAAGTTATTAAAATTAAAACTCATTAAATTTGATTAACAACATAACTTGGTTGTTAATTTTTGTTTGTTATGTGTACAACAAAATCTTTTAGTTTAGGTTTAGTATTAAATCTTATTTACTTTCTATATATAGATTGTCCTTTCTTACTTCTTCAATCATCAATGATTTATTTGGAGTATTAATAAATGAAGCTATTAGAACGATGAAATAGGACAGTCCGTAATGATTTATTATAACAAATGTGAATAAATAGAAGTTGTTCGGAATCCTGGAAAGTAATTTTGAAATCTGCTACAATTTATTAAACGAGACAAATGAAACACCAGACCCCGTCATTTACTTTCCTGATTAACCCATTACGTTTAGCTGGATCCAACTCGCTCCGGAGGGTCAGTTATTATACAAATTTTGTACGGAACCTGTTTGTACTTGTTTAGCGTTACTCGGCCCTCCGAAAAGTTTAATCACGCTCTAATTTGTCATTAATCTTTGAACATTTGTCGGCCTCTGAGAGAATATTTAGTTACAACAATGGAGACGAAATTAAAAAATAACTTTGTTAGAATGTCGATGTAGGTCAAAGTGACGAACGTCAAAGTCAAAGTTAAATTCATTTATTGAAAATAGATTTCGAAGAAATATATTTAGAGAAATCTATCTAGAGTCCAGGGGGAACTAATGACTCCCTTTTTAAGATAGGTACCAGCACAATTCCTATTTCTACCGCCAAATAGACCCGCGAGCAGAGGAGATGACATCGAGCGACGAGTACGGACGCAACACGTATTTATCGGTGAACCTTGTGCCGCCGGTCCCGAACCCGTATTTGTCCTGTATACTAGTAGATACAATATTAATCCTCCGACGCATAGCTATACCCTAAGGAGTAGCAGCAATACTAGGTTATGTTTAGGTTAATGGCTGTGGGCCCCATGATACGCGAGACTATCATCAGATGAGCTGTGTACTTTGCAAATGACGGATCAGCGGTAACATCATCGGAGTACATAGACACAGTACCTCTATAAGCTTAATTAGCAAAAGCATCGTTTACTCACAGAGTACCATATAACAACTGAGGAGAGGATACTATGGTATAGTTTCGTGAACGTTATAATCACAAATCTTATCTTGAATACGGCGAAACACAAATATTCATTGTAATGAAATACAAATTCGGAGAGTAGTTTTTATAAGTATTTTTATTACGACGAGGTAACAAGACAAGCATTGTATTAACCTGATGGTAAGTGATACGCTTGATAGAGTGACACATTGCGCCCGGAGTCTTGAGACATAAGTTGTTAAGTCTTGTTATCCCAGTAATTTCACTAGCACACAGCACCCTTGAAACCGGAACAAATTAATAAAACATTACTATTTAGAAATAAGAGCTGATGTGGTACTTACCTAGACGGTCTCCACCAAAAGAAACCTACCACCAGTAAGTCAAGTCGTACATTGTATGCCCCAATTTGAAAAATATAAAGGCAATGAGTACGAATAAAACACAGTACCGTGTTTAAAATATACAAAAGTGGAGATTAACCAGCGATTTCATATTAAAAAAGACCTACAAACGGGGGATAAGCGAGAACGACTTACAAAGGAAATTGGAATAAGAAGATTGAAAGAAACGTCTCGATTGTTTGCGTTTTTCCATCTTAAATAATGACGCTTCTTGTATTATACAGCCCTGAATACTTATCTTTCTAACTTTGATTATTATGAAAAATAAATCCTGTATTTAATAATATTAATAATAAGCAAAGATATTTAAGACAGTGTGGAAAAATTAGTATAATATTTTTAACCCAAGCGATGAGAGGAGCAAAGCGTATCTAATGGTAAATGATACGCTTGCCCATAAAAATGTACCGCTGGGTAAGATACATAGCAACACATTGCGCTCATAGCCTTGACACATATAGTGTTAAATCTCGTTACTTTAGTAATTTCACTAGCATACAGTACCCTTCAAACCGGAATACAGTAATGTTTGCACATTACTATTCGGCGGTAGAAATAAGAGCAGTGGTTGTACCTACCTTAACTGTCTCCGGCAACAGACACCTACCACCAGTAAAGCAGTACAGTATATCAACGTTAGTAACGTTTAGCCATCACCTGATGAACCAATTAAAATACTACATTAATTTTTATTAATTATACAATAAATTCACTAACCAATATGTTAATTTTTTTTGTATACTATAGAAAATATTTGCAGTACACAGATAAATATAATTTAACTATCATCTGAGTCCAAGGATGCAACAAATTATTCAAAACCAAATTAAGTAAATAGTAAATTTAAAAAACGTAAATTTTAATAGAAATTTCTTTATTCCTATTATACAACGGCAACACCAAAGACTTGTAGACGGCGATGACGTCACAGCCACGCTTAACGACGGAGACCGAACGAGGGTACACTTTAAATCATCTTTGAGCAGGAACAAGCTCAATGTATAAAGGTTTAACTGAAATTTTATTTTTATAATTCTATTGTGAAAATAAACTTCCAGTGATTCTTAAGAATTTTCCACGGTTAAAAACAAACTAATTTTTGGAGACTTTTATACTAAGAAATGGTGATGAAAAGAACTCGTCACCAAGAGTAATAGGCAAAGATTTAAATTAAGCTTACGAGCTATGTATTATTAAATAGCTAAAGTTTTCATTGGTTAATCAATAGTATAATAGATTACGTTAAACAAGAAGAAATTACTAGTAACAATATGTTTTAGGGTTGTAAGGTGTCCGGCACAACAACTCACAGGGTTCAAGCCAACCTCGTCTGCTCCAGCACCCTGCTAATGAACCAACGGGGCTTTGGTAAGCCAAGCCAAGCAAGATGGTGAGACCACCAACCCTCAATGGCCAGCCTGGTGAGAGATGGCCCAAATCGCTCCAATATTGGAGGAGGCTTATATCTAGCAGTAGACGTCTATCGGCTTATGCTCATAGCTTCTTATCGAGATACCGACTTTTCCCGATATCATTTAAGAAAAACGCTTAAAACGAGATTTTGTCTTAATTTACTTTATTAAGTAATTAGGATCCTTCATTAGCAAAAAATGGATAAAATTGCATCATTATCTACACTGCAGAAATATTTCTTAACACAACTTGCAGGAAAAATACTGCAGTACAATAAATTGATTAATAGCATCCAGTGTATTCGCGTAAGTGTAGAACCAATTGCACGTTAAGAACATATATCCTATTAAATGATTTCTGCTCCATACTCCAGTAATGATCCAATTCGATGTTATATCTTCAACATCCCGTTCTCTACAATAAGAGTAATGTACTGTGAAATTTAAATTAATAGATTAATTATAAAGATACTTCAAAGTCGTACAAAGATCTATGCTCAGTTTCTCGGTAATATATCCCAAAGGGTTACGAGGTATAGCAGTTCCTGTTTCATCTCCAAATAGTAATGCGCTAGTGTTATGTCTTCCGGTTTAAAGGGATGCTAGTGAAATTACTGAGGTAACGAGACTTAATAGTATATATCAAGGCGACGAGAGCAATGTGGTGATGTGTATACCGTCTTAACTAGTGCCACGTTGTTATGGGTAAGTGTATCATGTACTATCAAGTGAACGCCTCGACTCGTCAAATAATAAAAATATCTTAAATAGTAATATTAAATATTTCAAATGTTATATTTACCTATGTCGTTATTAAATATATTATATAATAGTTGCCTTAAAATTCCTGAACAAATTACACGATTCGGTATTACCATATTATCATATATATTTGGCAGTTCGTTCACCGATCTAGTTGGCTCCATTCCATTTTCGTTACACTAAAAGTAAAGATGACATTGCTTTTCGCAGCGACATCCTAATATTTTCTTATAATATAACCTCTTGTAAAAGTATTCCCTCTGCTCTATGTTTCGCTGAAGGAATATTTTAAGTTTACTTCATATAATTTCACCAAGTGAACTATATCACAAAAGCCGAAAAGGTCGGCTTGTCCTACTAAAGCAGCGATGTGTAATAAAATTAATAAATATTAATAGGTACAGTCTTCAGCCGACGGTAAAGATAATGCGGTAGAAAATCACATCATAATATGTCTTTTACTTACCATCACAGGGTTTATTTTTCTTAATAATTAACTGAACAATTAATATATTCCGCTTCTGATTCCGCTTGTCCTATAAGTCTCATACAGTAAATTTGCCGCCGTGACAGCAAAGCTATCCATCTATCATATAAGAGCTGGAATATTCTGAGTGAATCGGTTTCACCATCTCGCCATTGTCACTTTACATCATGAAAGAGTGGGACATTTTAAGAGAAGTGAATAGACTTCTTCTACTCTAGAACATTCACCGCCTATGCTATATTTCCGCTTATTACTCCCAGGCGAGATTGTAGAATCACTTGTCTATGTAAACATATAAAATGTATTCATATAATATATTTTTCTATATATGTACATAATTTTAGATTTTTTCCGGAGTATTTTTAATCTTCAGTAGATACTACAGTTTACGTTTTTGCCCTGTAGCTGACAGATCCGGGGCATCCCATTCATAACGGCTGATGGCTTTCGCGGTAGGTTTAGTGGGTAGGGGTCGCCCAGGCCGAGTCTCACACTCCCATCCGGGCCCATCCAGGGCACCGGCGGAGCGTCTGTAAAAGGATTCACCAGCGTTAAAAAAAAAATTTACGTTTTCTTCTTTTACCCTACTTTTCTGTTTTTCTCTAGACATGCTTAGCTCCTATTAAAGTTTTAGCTCCTATTAATATTGTATCATTAATATCTTTGTCTAATTCTCAATATTAAACGAATAATCCATTTACTTTTCTCATTGTCTATAAAAAATTGATTACATTACGTCGATTTTTGAAAATGACAGGGACAGCTTACATCGAAACGGGAACCTATATCGGATAAGATAGAAATATCTCTTAGAAAATCCGTAAAAAAACTACGTAAAGTATCTCAGGCGGTGTCTGAGATTTCACGACTTCATTCCCTCCCATGAGCATCATAAAAGTCTACTTAGCAAAAATAAAGCCTATCTTGTTCATATATAAAAGTATTTTTTTACGTTAAAATATTTGATACGTACAACAATTTTATAGGTGGTTCTTAAGTTTGTTACATATACTTATTTAACAGAAAAATTCAACTTGGCTTAATTAAATTATTAAAATACTTTCGTATACACAACACCACATTGCACTCGTCGATTTGAGAGAAGGTGTTGTCTCGTTACTCCAATAATTTCACTAGTTTACAGCACTTGAATTGGAACACTAACGTTTGCTCATTACTATTTCGCAGTAGAAATAGGTTTTGCCGTGGTTCATAGGTGGTCTCCAGGAAAAGAGACCTAGCAGCAGTACTAGTTGGTGTGTAAATATCTTTTTTGTGACTTCTACAAAATTCAATATATAAATGTAAGTAGCGAATAGCGGGAAAGCCTCACGCGGTCAACTGAGCGATATTTTCCGAAGGGCTCTTCCCTCTATAAATATTCCCTCCCTTATAAAGCATTATATTTCATTTTCAGAGATATCAGAAGATTCGGAGTAATATATGTATTTAGTTTATTTAGTATGTGAAAAATCCTAAATCTACACTACTTACTCTTTTGTATTGGAAAGGAAAGTACTTCCTTATGTCATTTATTATTATGTTCGTACTTAAGTATATATTAATCCTTACTCCAATTGAAAAGTGATGATCCATATGCTTATCTTTAAGCTAATATATAATAACGTAAGCAACCCCTAAAATAACTTTTTAATAGTTAAACCAAAATGAAACTTCCGGATCAAGAGATGCTCTATGACCTTATGCTCTTATGATGCCGTAAACAAAAAGTTATCAAAGATACGTTGTTAAGTAAGTAAAGTTACACAGGAAATCGATTTTAACAAACTTTACAGTTGTACTTTTGTATTTTTTTAAGCGACAAGTCAGAAAGTGGAGAAAGGCGTTCACCTGATGGTAAGTGATACGCTTACCTATAACAACGGGGAGTGCGCTCATCGCCTTGATATGTATGGTGTTAGATCTCATTACCACAGTAATTATACTGTGTTCCGGTTTGAAGGGTGCTGTATACCACCCTTCAAACCGGAACACAGTCTGCAAATTGCAAATTTGTATTATGGTTTCATTAAAGATGTATGTATCCTAATCCTCGGAGTGAATTAAACGTAGTACATATAATTTGAACTTAACTACCCTTTATTTATACGTCGATAGTTAACTACTCAACTTTTAACAACGTTTTCTAATATGAAGTATTCTACTTTAATATTAGAGTCATATTTTTGCAAATTTTTCAGCGGCGGTAGGTTTTTACAAACCCGTCAGGGTACCATATCCTCTTATAGTAAAACTGTCGCTATAGCAGCGTAGTAGTGTTCCTGCTGTAACATGAAAGTCAGGGTGTTCTGGTTACTTCACCATCAATACGCTTAAAGACCATACAAAGTTTAAAGCAGATGTTAAACCATTGTGAATAAAACTTTCTTTATTAGTTACTGTTTCTGGTAAATGGTACACATACATAATTACAATACAACAGTTCATCCTTTTGTCAGGGTAAGCCGGAAGAGGTCTCTTCAGGGTTAAGTTCGCCTTTGTCACATATCTTTTGAATTTCACATTTATTAACTTGTTTCTATATAAACGTGCATGTGTATAAAAAGAAATAAGATTTTTTATAAAGATGTGTACGTTTTTGAAATGAACACACGCAGTGAGCTGAGAGTAGGAAACATGTGTCATAATCATTTGCAGATAATATTTCAGACTTCCGACGCCATCGAATAAGAGTTTTGACATTCCATTACATTTCAATGCACTGTTAAAGTGCAGCTGATTGTGTGTGTGAGAAGAATATGTACTCTTATAAAGAAATGTTTGTCGATTATAAAACTAAATATTTTCACTGCAATTCTTCTTAAACTCTACTTACATATTTGCTAAACTACTTTTACTGGGAGGCGTTTCTAATTATAAGCATCAGGTACATATTTTTTCAAAGAGGTCTGATTTTATAACTTATTTATTTATAAAACGTGAATGTTAGTGATTAAAAAAATTATCGATAACTATGAAAAAAGTATATCATATTAAGTTCTTAAAGTTTTTCCTTTCTCATGCGCAATAGTGTTTAAGTTCGTTAACATAATTTCTATCCAAACTTGTGTCTTTTTAATAATATTTGTCTTCGCCGTAACTATGACGTCGTACAACCTATTTTTAATAGTTTCATTTAGTGCAATGCCCAAAATCTAGGGTTTATACGCGAAAGCGAACAGCTGATCATAACGGCCGTCAATGTTGATGTACGGTAATGGGTCGATTCCCAAGAGCACTCTGTGTCAATTTCCTTTCTCTACAGAACACTTCAACGGTAAAATATAAGCGCGCCTGTCAAATATTCTCCTAACCCTTCACAATCAGACATTAATAAGTACATCGTAAAACGGTCGAGGTGAGACGGTGAAACGTTATTTTCATGCGAAGAGTTTCCTTGTTCGCCTTTACCGAAGATCATTAATTCAATGTGTTTGTTTTGCTACAACTGGTTATTTATCTGCGATCCGAATTCGGGTGTAGTTAATGATGAGGGGGGTGAAATATTGTTGGCACTTAAACGGGGCATTGAAGGATACGCCTCCAAAAGGATTCGTTAACAAAACCACTCCTGCCGCGACATCGCCGCCTTGAATTATTTATGTAACAACAAACACTGTTATTTCGGCCCATTGATCTGATCAGTCGCCTGATTTATCACTAATAATGTATTTTACTAAATCTCTATGATAACTGTGTAACCAAATAAATCATTGTACCATAATAATGTACGGAATTCAGATAAATTGCTATCTATTTTACAAACAAAGATATATTTTGCTTTTCGTCTATTTTTGAAGTTTTGTTAGGGACGTGGGAATATTTTGATTTTATATGCTAATTTATCGTTTTACATTTTCAACCTACCAACAACCTTTAAGGTTTATTGGTAAAGTAAACAAAAATGTTTCAATTCCGAAAGTATTTTGGTAAACGTCGGATAAAACAAAGAATGGCATGGAAGTATGCACAGCTGAGTAAAGGGATCAATCAAACGCTATATCTACTTCAAATTTATATGTTACCTTTGATATCCTTATATAATAAATTCATTATCATATTCCTATTTCATAGTGATCATCATCATGGTGTGTTCGTCCACTGTTGGACAAAGGCCTTTCCAAAAGATCTAGAAGATTGATCATATGATGTTTAGTATCATGACTGCTATGAATAATGTCATATCTATATCATAAGTTCCATTTTGTTCATAGTGGGTAATCCTTAAAAATGGCTTTGAATCCATTTTATACTTAATAAGTAAACAGAGAGTAAGTTTAGTTACAGTAAATAAAAAAAAGTTAATACATAATTAAAAAAATTAAGCAATATATGTTTATTGTGCTAATTACAAACACATTGATGGTTTTAAGCTTAACCTTAAAGTAATGAAGTTTAGTCTAATTTCTTAAGAAATATCGTAGTACTGAAAATTATATCCCAGATAATAAATAGTGATGTTATTCGATATGTCTAATATAGAAGAAAAGAAGCAATAAAAGAAAGATCCGAAGATCTTTTATCTCCAAGTTCATACACGATCTTTTTCTTTCTGTCGATTAACGTTATTAATATCTTGTTTCGTAGCGAGAGCAATACTTTAATACAGTTAAGTATAATTATATTTCTTAACGAATATTTAATAACGTTGCCACAAAACAGAATGCTTCATCATCATCATCATCATCATTTTAGTCTATCGCAGAAGAATATTTCCCAATCGATTTCAATCGCAAATGTTCTGATACCGCAATCTTTCAAAGGCTCCCCACAATATTTATAACTTAAATATCACATACTTTATTTTATGTTTTTCCTAAGTAAGAAAGTACTAAATTGTTTTTTTATTTCATAATTCCCACAAGGCACAAACAGCTACATGAATTGAATATAATTAGGTTTTTCAGTTAAACTTTTTCCAAGGCATTAAAAGAAGATAAAGTTATCCAAGTTTTGAGAACTGTAATGAGACTTTCACTAAAGTTATCCAGTTACACAAGTTTGCGTTCAGGCCACAATGTACTAAATTAGGGTGTGCCCGTTTTGAGATACGGCCGGACAATAACTAGGCAGGAATTAAAATCAAAGAGGATACTGATAACTAACGTTTTAATTAGGCTTTCAAGGAGTGTCATATCGTTTTCACTTTTCTTAGTTATAAACATATAATCAAATATAATTTGATGAAAAGTTTCGTTACTTCTAACTGCATACATACATTAATCTATTATTTATTATTATACAATTGGCACAATTTTGTAATTCTGATCTAGTAGAAAAAGTGTACATGATTATTATTAATAATATAACAATTAAGGTTATAACTTAAACATAATGTAGGGAAGCATTCGAGGGATCTTAGTAATAGAGGACACTTCAGTTGGTACTATCACTCATCTATTCATACCCAGCATGTCCCTGCCACCCCAGAAGAATGAAAGTGTCATACACATTATAGCGGAATGTCCTAATTATAACATAGAAAAATATTAGTAATAACGTAGTAATATTAGCTAATTATCAATAAAATAACTAAGGAACGTTTTTCTCAAATATTGTACTAAAATAGCTAATAAGGTCTGTGTTAACAATAAACTAGCAAATAGGATTGATTGAGTAAACAATCTTAGCTTAAACATAAGCGGGAAAAGGAAAATGTAAATAGCTATAGTAATAGAATTAAACAATATTAAGTAGATAGAAATTAAGGCAAATAGGGACCTTGATTTACGGCGACAATGCAAAAGTAAATAAAAAAGAATCCTGTCTATTCTGATCCATTACTTATCCTTAAAGATTTACTTCATATATTTCAAATCTCCTATTCTGTGTGATCTGATAAGGTGGTATAAAAGATGGTCACCCTTGTCTTATTTAAATAATGTAGACGGTAAAATAATTGCAGGTTTTTCGATTATCCGATAGCAAGTAATATTTTGTTTAGATTGTACGTCATTTTTTTTAGTCGACGTGATGGTACGAACAAGGGGTTGACTTGATGGTTATTGATACACTTACCCATAACAATGAAACGCTGGCTAAGATGGTATACACAGCACCACATTGGTCTAACTGTCTTAAGTGGTATGTTAAGTCTCATAACCCCAGTAATCTCACTAGATTACAGCACATTTTAAACTGGAATACAGTAATATTAGAATATTATTATTTTGCGGAAGAAATAGGAGCTAGTGTAGTATAGTAGATAGTGTCCTTTTATACATTTATTTTGATCTAACGAATAGTTTTTGTTTTTTAGCAACAAGACGAAATTACTTTACACTACTCACTGGTCATAGGTCTCCGTTGCCAGAAACCATCTTGGTAGGTACCATCGCGTTCCTGCCTAGATGGACCTTCCTACCACCAGTAATATGAAAAGGTAATTTTTTTTTGTAAATAAAAATATTACCTCATCTTCGGTACGAGACAACATTAGGGTTTAGTGAACTGTTAAGAGTCGATTGAAGTTCAGCGTGGGGCAATTTTAACTTTGAGATGGGACGTACAAAAGAAACAGTGCCCGGTTTAGCTTGCCAAGTGGGACAGGCAAGTTTGATAGGGAAAAGATGCCAACAAGGACTCGTGTGCTGTTTACTGCTTAAAATACATTTTTTTGAAACTTAAAGAAACCTTTTAGTATCTAAATATTTAATCAATTGATGATTATTTGTATGAGTGAGTAATCACTGATAGCCTCTTAACATTAAATATTCATGTGACATTTAAAAAATACAATCAGTACATAGTGTGACTACCCCTTTCTTCCATTTGATGATAATTATCCTTATAGAACAATTATAATCATACTTTACGTGACCAGGTCAATAAATGC
>DWLS01002753.1:0-17329 GCA_018246255.1 Pachliopta kotzebuea | reverse complement strand
TGGAGACGAGCCTGTCCGGCACATTGAGGGCGTACAGCTTGTATACCAAGCCGTCGTGCCAGACCTTGTCGAAGGCTGCTGCAATAGTAGTAGCAGTGTTACCTACTAAAATTGGCTCCTTGCAAAATATACCATCAGTAGTACTAATGAATGTTCTCCAAAGAACTAGTCCATAGGAGTTACTAAAAGTTTTTTAAATACTCAATCAACTATTTGAATAATGTATTTAATTATAATTATTATGCGATTTTTTGACTAAAAAAGTGAATGTTCTCCTCGATTTTCCACATCCATCACGCCCTCTTGTTAACAATGGTTCAAGCATCGTTAGGCACTTAACGATCGGAATAAATTTACCTTGTGTACAGAAATTTCTGATGGTCTTGCAGAAATTCAGGTAAATTGTATAAAAAGTCGTTTTTAATAACCTTCATTTTTAAAGTCAGAATACGTAGTATTCTCGTTATAATAAAACGAACAGAAAGTATTACAAAAAAGAGTATAAAGTAACTAGCTAAAATTAATGTTCTTGTCCAATCAAATGTGTCTTTAAAGAAGAGTGAAAAGGATCTCAATAGGCAGGCTATCGGCTAAAGTGATCACTTTAAACTACATCACCAGGAGACAGTGATGAAGCAGATACCTTTTAAATATAACGTCAATGCACTAGTTAATCATGCTGTACTATGCTATTGCATAATTACTTAAACAGATTATAAGTAGTTAACAATTATAACCAATTGAAAGCACAGAAAAAAAGTTTATTAATTACAGCGCTATCTAGTGATAAATTATAAAATGTCATAACAATATCAATAACGATTTGATGGTGAGAAATGATGTGCAGAGACTTTATTATACACAAAGGCGGTCATCGTGATAAAACCATAAGTATTGTTATTATAATTATTACCGTAAATTATTTGTGCAGATAACAATTATAACGAATTGAAAGATCAGAAAAAAGTTTATTAATTACAGCGCTATCTAGTGAAAAATTATAAATTGTCTTTAACAATAACTCCTGCATGGGAAAAATAGATATATTACCATACATTTATTAATATCAATGGTGCCTCCTGTCCTTTGTATGGCAGGGAACGCATGGACTGCGAGGTAATCCTTAAACAGTGGATATGCGCGGGTAGCATCGCCCCTCTGATGAGTGAAGACGAGAGTCGTCGAGTATTCCTGACCTACTGTAAGAAGGTTATAGCCGATATTATCGACAAAAATCTGACGCAGTAAACATGACAAAGATGACAAAAAACATTGTGATATTAGGCTATAAGTAGGTTAAGAGACCAAGAATGTAAATAAAGTTAAAAGCTGTTTTATTTTAAAATTGTTAAGAGTGTTTTAAATGAGACGGATGGTTATTGTTGTTTTAAATTGTTTTGTATTGTTTTTAGTGTGACTTTTCAGCCTATGATGAAAAGGGAAGCTTTATTTACAGGTCTCTTACAGGTTTTAGTATAACTATAAAAATGTGATAAGACGACAGTCTTCACTCGGCGAGAGGTATGAAATCGTGATGGAAATTAGCGGAATAAATGAAAGCAAAACTGAATGAAAGCGAGAACTGGAATGAAAGAACTAGGCCCTGGCCCAACACATGCAGGGGAACAATTAAAAAAAAATCAATGGTGATTTAATGATAAGTAGTGTTGTATAGAGATACTATACATAAATGCGGTCGTCGTGATGAAAACGTTACTATTGTAATTATAACTATAACTGTGCACTATGCTAATAATAAGTCGAAACCTTCACGGCCTGGATATCGGATTAGCCAGCTCCGCCACGGCTCACCGGTCTTTCTGATCGTTTCACACTGTTTGTGATTATCAAGCCGTCGCAGTCACCTCCACCCCACGCGGTTTCTACTCCAGCGGACACTATTTATACGATGTGTCGCAGGTTATTTACATCGCTTGTTTAATCGTGTAATATCTGATTTCTATTCAACAACTCTCTCAATTTTCCCACTACAGGAATTCCGTACCTCCTCTTATAAGGAAAAAGGCGAGACTAATTATCGCATCGCTAAATCAAACACATGTTAGATGGTCACATATTCACGAAAATTGTTGCTTTTGTTACTTATTAGTTTCCTCACAACTTTTTCTTTGCCTCTATTATATATTTAATAAAAAATAGGTTTTATATGTAATTAAAAATAATTGTTTATTAAAAGTTTAGAAAATCTGAAACTATAGAGGAGATTTCTGCGGCTTCACCTGGTGGATAACACGCAGTAAAAAAACTACCTACAAAGTATCTTACATTGGCAAAGGGGCTAAAAATTTAATATTTAGACACTTGTGTATAGAGAAAAAAGTCTACGAGAATTTTAAACTTTCTTAATACTATGTAATGGAAATAAAAAATGGAAAGAAATTCTGAATTCCTTATCGAGAGATAAATATCTCGTTGAGCTGTCAGAGATGGTTGGAATTTTTAATTAAAAGCGCAATCCTCCCAGCTACGGGCACCGATTCAATTATTTTGTCGTTCACAGTTCGTTGAATGGTGCTAGAGTGGTATTTTATGGTGGGAGAGTGGTACTTGTCTAGTGCCGCTGAAACACGATAAAAGTAAGATGAAAAGGCCGCTTAATACTGACGGACTTCTGTACGAACGTAATCCTTGTAATGTCAACTTTTCCTTCTTGTTATGTAACGTAATTTCTGTTTATCATACATACATACATTTTAATATACATACAAAACAACTTTTATTTATACTTTATAAATAAATAAAATTGTAATCTGTGTGTTTTGGCTAAGCTTTAAAATGAATCATGTATGCGGAGAGAGCGCGTGCATATATTATTTCTTTTACACTGTTTTAGACCACTCTTGTATTTTTACGACAAACATATACTTTTACTGTTACACTATATAGATCCCGTTCGACTTGTGTAAACATACAATGTATGTTAACTTCCATTTTATGTCATAGCATTAGGCAAAGCAATTTATAGCGGTCCGGAAAGAAACAAAGTAAATGAGTGTTACAATGTTTGTCCGAAAAGATTTCTCGTTATAACAACGTCGAACTCTCATCCGATTTCCGCTTTGAATACTTCAATTTGTCGTTACTTTATTAATTATAACAAAATTTACTTTTAGTTATTTATTAACTTAAATAAAATTTACTTTTCTAACGATACATATCTTAAATAAATTTGATTTTTCATCATTTATCACAATAAGAATTGGTTAAGCTTTTTAATCTGCTACTACATCGGGCGCCAAATTACTAAACAGTTGTAGTTACTTTAATACGAGTATATGAGACGAGAATTTCTACCACCTGATTGTAAGTGATAGGCTTGCCTATAACAACGATGCGTTAGTCAAACTATGATACAGTAGTATGCAAACTTTAACATTAAGAATTTATGAAATTATTTTATGCAAACTTTAACTTGTAAGATTTTACATAGATTTTTTTTAGAAACAGTGATTTCCTTTAACTTACTAATAGAATTTCGCTTGTGCTAAAAGGTGTTCGCTTGTTCCTTTTTAATTTACTTTTCATAAAATATACTTCAGGCTCGATTGAGGATCAAATTCAATTTAAATATAACCAGCTTTGGACAGCTTTTAAATAGACAGCCGACGGAAATGCTGTTGGTAAAGTAAATCGGACGTTAATACGTCATGCAACAGAAGATAACTGACAGGAGAAAGCTAATGGGAACCGAGGTGCCTACTCCAGGGAGAAAAACTAAATAAGATGATGTTAGTTAACTGACAACTATTCAGTCTTAGACTTATAATTATAACAAATTCTGGAAATTATCATCTTTTTTATTATATCAATTATCAACTAACTTTGTTTTGGTTAATGTGAACGGCACTGATAGTAAGTTTTCGTTGCCGGATACCGTTTAAGTAGTTACCACAGTACCAGTGAGCAAACTTTACCATGTTCCGGTTCTAACGGCTGAAAGCTAGTAAAATGACTAGGCTAACGAGAGTTTCAAGGCGATAAGCTGAATATGGTGTAGTTGATACCATCTTTATCGGCGCTTCGTTGTCATCACTAAACATCAGGTAAGAATAAAAAATATGTTGCCTCTTACCATTAGTTGAGTTTTTGGTCAAGCACTAACGCTCTTGACTTAAGTAAAACAAGTTAGAAATACAACTAAGTAAATTTTTGTCAATTCATTTACGTATTTTAATCGTTAAATAAAGCAAACTTTTGTAAATAATAATTTTAACATTTTTTATAATTTCTTTAGTTCATTTGTTAGAAAGTAGGATTTTCAGAGAAGATATCGTGAAGAAACTGAAATGTTCCAGGAACAACAGATGTGATATTTTCAAATTAACATTTTATTAGAGTTTTGAATAAAAGATGTTTACTCCCCTTCGGTGAGAGAAGGCACCGAGTCCCAGCCGTGGGCAAGCAACTAAAAACAAAGTATACACTCACAAAAATACACTTTATGTGATATATATAGACGATTTGTTTCAGATTAATTAAATGCACGATTAAAACTTAAGTGCAAATATCAAAATGAACAGTTTTAATTAATTCCAAAGCGAGTACCCGCGGCGACCGCAAGTAAGTTTAGCTAAGCAACTTCACACTGGTTTCAAACAAGTAAGTAGAAAAGCTGGAGAGCATAACTTATGCTAAGATTGCTCGGGGATTAAATTTGAAAATTGAAGTTGTATTTAATTGACTTAAATATTATAATTTTATTAACAGATAAACGCGTTTATTGATAGTTAGGAAGGAGTAAGAGGTGTAAGGGAACCCTTTATTATTATCATTAATTAAGTTATTATTAAATCCTTGAGATATTATGATGACGATGATAACGATGTTATTATACGAGAACTATTTTACTTAATGTTTCTGTGTGGTATTTAGCTCGTGGGCGGAGTAATTCGCGATCCACGAATACTTTGCGTGTTTATTGTACGCAGTACTCAGAATGATAATTGTTAAGTACCTGGTACTACTTAGAGGACCCTTAAGTGGAAGCAAACGTTCACATGGATTTTCAAGAGAAGATCTTGAAATTATAATGTACTATTAAAAAATGGGAAACGTTTTGACTGATCCACTTCATGATATAAAAAATACGACGCAAGTACCTTCCAGTGCTAGGTTAGTGAAGTATTCGCCCAGCTTTTATCAAAATATATTTTTTAACATTTACTGTACTGTGTGGGGTATAAAAGCTCCCACTCAACAACTAACGGGACCCAAGTCAACCTCGTCTGCTCGTGGTGCACCCTCCTAATCAAGAAACGAGGCTCTGGTTCCCCACCGATCCATATTGCGCCAGCGTAATGCGAAACAGCTCAAATACTCCCATTATTGGGTGAGGCCTATGTCTAATAGTAGACTTCTATCAGCTCATGATAAGAGATTTTGAATTTGATGCGTATGTATATTTTTATCCTTTCTTATATGACTATTTTTAAGATATTTTTGTATGGTAATTGTGAGCCTAATGTTTATTATATTTCTACAAAGAAGAAACTGTTTAACAACCGGGTTAATAAATCTTCAATTGGTTAATGTATGTAAATGTTTACCCAATATACGAAATCGAATTGAATACCGATGGAGGTATTGTAACGAAGCCACCTTCGCATTTATCTTCGCTCATAAATTAAACAAACCTGGCGAAAGTGGACCGGGGGTTGATTTTTATTTGCATCTGTTTAATCTGACTAAAAGGATTCATTTTATATTTTTGCTAATTGAAAGTACGGCTGTAACGTATGTCAGTACATAAACGAGAGAATAATTTCCTTTAATATCAATAGATATGTGCTAACATGAACAGCTGTTTTATTATCCTCTAAGATAAGACTGCTTTTTTATTTTACAAGGCGATGAGAAGCGAAAGGTGTTCTGATATGATGGTAAGTGTTACGCTTGCTTGTAACAACGCGGCGCTAGATAGGATCGTATACACAGCATCACATTGCGCTGGTCGCTTTCACACAAGTCTCGTTACCCCAGTAATTTTACTTACAACGTTATTCAAAAAGGAACACAGTAATGTTTGCAGATGACTGTGTAGGAGCTGCTGTGGTACCTACGTTTACGTTCATCGATAACAGAGACTTACCACCATTAAACCTAATTAAATTTAGAAAGGATATGCTACATCCGCCAACAAAACTATATCCTTAAAAGCTTACTCATAATATTCTTCTTTAACGGAAGCTCATCTGAAGTCTGTGAGGACCGAACCTATGCCTATACGTCCTAATATGTAGCATAATGCCGCTTTGAATAAAGTGGATGCATAGAGCCAAGGACTGATTGGAGTGGAGATTTTTGAGAGAGGTCTACGTCCAGCAGTGAGTTTTTATCGCCTGATGATGATACTGTTGAGGTATATTAAACTCTGTTACTAGATGTCTTAGTAAGCAAAAGAGGTTTCTTTATTAAAACAGTCAGTAGTAAAATAATACAAATTATTAATAAGGAAATGAAAAACTTTTAAACAAATTAAATACTAGATTTTTAAGTATTATTGTTAATTAAGTTTTTGGTATTAAACATATTTAAAAAATACTGCTAAATATATTGATCACAATGACTCTATAGAATATTTTTGCAGCTGTTTATCTATCTCTAACTTGATAAATGTTTTCAAAATATATAAAACTTTAACTTAATTAAAACTTATAATATGTCTTCTTTATTCATATGCTTTTTAAAAATTTTCATTTCATTTTCGTTGTTTTCATTTCGCCTAAAAGGGAAGGCTTTCGTGTATGTCACAGACTGCGGGCGCTGCACTCTAGCTGAAGTGGTCTGGCTTAGATAAAGCTTGCCTCTTGATAACCTGATCTGGTACCTTAGTTACTACGGTTTTTAACATAGTCTAATTAACTATGATCTTTACTACATACTTTTCTTACTTGATTTATTTCCTTTTTTATCATTATATCATAAATGTTATTGTACACTTAATAAAACTTTTTTAGGACTTTTTATAAGACCTACATACATTTCTCTTTACAAAGATTAGATTACATACGACGATATTAATTCTAGCTTTAAAAAGAAGGAGATTTTGCACAAAATTTCACTATTTCAATATAAGTTTAAAGAAAGCTCTTTTTAGTAAGGCTTCTGGTAAAAGGAAAGTAAACACCTTACTTCTCAAGGTGACGGTAGGGTATCATCATCAACTGACTTACGTCCACTGTTGGACATAGACCTCCTCAACTAAAGGGGGGATTTAAGCCATCCCTCACCACGCTGGTCCAATAGTCCAAAAGGTACGGTAGTGATGTGATGCTTTGTAAACATTCTAAACAACCATTCATAACAATTTATTCTCTATACTATCTACACATTGTTTGTGGTTTACTGTTAAGTAGTTTATTATTTATAACTGTAATAAATTTATTTATATCCAACGTTTTTCATATTTCATAAATGACATTAGTAATAAAATCATCACTTATCCATGTAATGATTTTGTCATCCTTTATCCTATAAGAACTATTTTTGATTGGCATTTCTATATTTAATCCGAAAAGTAACCTGTCAGGTTACTTGTCCGATATTCCATTAGGATCCTGAAGGGACATTAATAATGACAACAATTTTTTTCTACAGCCAAAGAATAGTATCGTTGATATATATTTATCTATCTCCATCAGCCGATAGACGTCCACTGTTGGACATAAGTCTCCCCCTACGTGAGAGGATTTGGGATCTCCCACCACGCTGGTCCAATGCAGGTTGGTGGTGAGCTAGAGCCTTGTTTGTTGATTAGCAGGTTGCTCTACCAGCAGGTCAGGTTACCTTCGGTCCCATAAGGTGTTGTTTGGGACCCCATACTTATCTATAGTTAATACTAATTAGAACAAGTATGTTCATGCTAAACAAAATTATTGAGCTTATGAAATCCATTACTGTCTTAAAAAAGGTAAATAAACCAAATTTGTATATTTTCATCCTAATAATATCTTCCATATCTTGTCATGCGTCCGTGCAGAATCGGAAGTCGCCGTGCCAACTTAATGGCTAATATATGATATATATATAAATATTTATAGTAACAACATTTTGAATTTATTAATTTTATAATAATAATTTAATTTTTTTTTATTTATTACTTACGAATGCAACGGGAAACTACTAGTAATTTAATAAAATAATAATAAAAAACTTAAACAAAACCAAGCATTTTTATTAAAATGTAGTAAGAACCGTCTAGGTATAATCTTAACTCAGATACTTATATATACATATATATTGATAGATACATAATTTGTTTTATTTCGTATAAGTATCCTTTATGTGAATTACTGGTAATTCATATACTTATCAGTAACAGAACTTTGTTGCTATAAACTGTTTCTTTTTATCCAATGAAGCGACAAGATGAGAAAGGCGTTCATCTGATGGTAAGTGATACACTTGCTCATAACTAAACAGACCTGGTTAAGATATACACAGCATCACATTGCGCTAGTCATCCTGAAATTTAAAGTATTAAGTCTTGTTACCCCAGTAATTTCACTAGCTCACAGCACCTTACAAAATGGAACACAGTAATGTTTGTACATTACTATTTAGCGGTAGAAATAGGAGCTGCGGTCATACCTACATACCTAGACGGTCTCCGGCAACAGAGCCCACAATAAAACTTACTTTGCTTTACTACGATTGTATTGAGGATAAGTCAGTCTGTATGTTCGATACAATCACTTAATATAACTTATATGTTTAATATGATTATTATGAAGAAAACTTAGTAGCATATTGTCAAAGTATAGTTACAAGCACGGCAATCTTCGGACAATATCATATTACGCACATCGATGGACACTTAACGAGGCATGATCGCTCTTATATCTGGAATAGGGTGATCGATATAACAGTTGTTACTGAACCGTGTAATGCTAGTTTTACTGCGATAAAAATAGAGTAAAATCTAGTAACGGTGTAAATGATATGATAAAACTAGGTCGAAGTAATAATGCTATTCAATAAAGTAAATAAGAAATAAGTTATTAAAGATATGTGTTAAAGAGATGTGATAATAAATAAATATGGCTATGTGTATACAACAGTTTTGTAATTGTAAATAATAAGATAGTATTGGTATTAAATGATGTAAATAATACGATAAAAAGCCTGAACATAAATATCAAAGATAAGCAGAAAAAAATGCTACTAAGTATTCGTAATAGCATATTTCTCTGCTAGATGTAATGTTTTTCTGTTTTGCTGTATACATAAATATTAATATAAATAATCACTTTTTTATATTGTTTCCCATATATTTCATTTATAAATAAATAAATAAAAAATAAAAAAAAGTTGTTTTAAAAAAAACTTGTAACTATGTACATTATTTAAAATAAATCTAGGTGATTAGAAAGGTCCTGGGCTGAGAACATTGGCACATGGTGCCAACTTCTGCTGATCTGCCCTTTTTTGTCACGAACTTCAAAAGATACTCTGCTTCTAGGGGGAGAAGTCAGGGTTATGTGGGATTTATACCCACTAAAACCCTCTCGGTGGTCATACTCAGTGCATTGCAGAAGGCCACGGGATATCCTGCGGAACTTACCGGTGCTTCCCTGCACTGCTGCTAAGCACATCCCGAGGAGTGACGTTGCCCTCCCCAGCATTCACGGTATAATACGTCAAAATACGAGACCTCTTCGTACTTTTCGACGGTCCCGGAGCTCACTTAATGGGCATTGACATTGGGTTTAACATGGCAAGTATTGTTTATGGTGTTTTGAAATTACGGAACAATAACTCAGCGTAGTTAACGTCATGGTACTATAATAAATATACTTTGCTAACCCGCAATACAACTTGTATGAAAATTACTAGACAAAATGTGATACTTAAAAACAAATGGACTAAATGATTTGGGGAAATTAAAAAAAAATAGCAGAAATCGAGATCCCAGTGCCAGCAGCTATATATAGCACCACCCAGCAAGGCAATGCCAATAATTTACTTGGTACCCTGCCAGTTGGGGATGACCTTTTTTTTGCCGTTGCGGAAATTTTCGGGAAGATACCCAGCTTCTGGGAGGAAGTCAGAGTTATGAGAAATTTATACCAACTAAACCCCTTCGGTGGTCATCTTAAGTGCATTGAGAAAGACGCCGGGATCTCCTACGGAACTCATCGGTGCCTCTCTGCACTGCTAAGCACATCCCGGGGAAAGCTGTTGTCCTCACCAGCATAAACAGTGTACTACGACAAAATACGAGACCTCTTCATACTTTTCGTTCGCCCTGGGCTCACTTAATAGGCATTGAAGGCGCCCACCTTCAAAACCCTTTTAGTCACCTTCTACTACAGGCAAGGCTTACCTTAGTCCTATTATTGATAGCTCGAGACTACAGGGCTATGCTATTCTGCCCTAGCCTGCTAAAATATTTTAGATATAATTGATTGATATTGTATCCTCTCATATGTATTACTTTCTCACTTATTTTGTTTGTGTATAGAAGTATAAATAAATGAAGAAAAAAGAAGAGAAGTTATATCTTAATAAATATAACTGCATGCAAGCATTATTTATATAGTGAATAAAAGATTACAGAAAGTAATCAATTTACTGGAATTTATTACAAAAATTTGTCTAGGTAAATGTGTAAATATTACTGTGTTCTGGTTTATATGGCGTTGTAGCTAGTGACTTTGCTGGGGTAACGAGACTTAACATCTTATTTATCAAGGAAACGTAAACATCTTGCTCTTGTATTTGTAAGCCAGATGAACTTTCTATGAAATATTTGTTTCTCATACACTTTAATAGATAAAGCATACAACAAACTAAAGAATTGATTACTAATTTTCAACATTTGAATGGCAGTTTATATGAAATCTGTTGAAATTAAATCATAAAAATAAATAACTGAAATATGTTGTATGGATTGAGATTGTATCAATATTCATTTAAATCAACTGTCGCCGGCAAAACCTCTCAAACTTGACAATTAAATTCCGGCAACTCTGCCGAAGTTTTAATAGAAATAACTGTTTCGTTACTCTTAAATATATATATATATATATAATTCATGGTAAGAATCTACATTGAAAAAAGATTTAATATAACAAAATGATTAATTGTCAATAAGGTAATTACGTGAATATGATAAAACGAATTTTAGTGGTAGTAGTTCCGTTGTAGGAGACCGTCTACGTACCACCGCAGCTCCTATTGCAGCCTCCAAATAGTACTGTGTTTCGGTTTAAAGGATGCTCTATGCTATTGAAATTACTGGAGCTGGATGAGCGCAATGTGGTGCAGTTTATACCATCTTAACCAGCGCTACGGTGTTATATGCAATCACTTACTTTGTGAACTGGTGAACGCCTTATTCGTCTCGTCGAAAAAAGTCATACAAAATTTAGAAATCATCAAAACGGCTATTAAATTATTATAATAATGAAAGAAAAGAAATCATGCAATATTTATTTGCTTATACATACAGAAAATAACACTTAAAACTAGACTAAAACTCAACAGAAACTAATAGACTATAACCGGCTGCAGCCACAGTATTCAATAACACTAACTTTGCAACAACTTGATTAGAATTAATATTCAAACCCAGATGTCATATGTTTTAACTATGTTATCAAGTTACTACGTACAAGTTCGGTGCGCTACACAACTTTGCCAATCATTTCTACTCAAGTTCATTAATATTTTACTTAAGTGATTAACTTACTGCTTAAATATAAATTAGCGATCAAACATTGTTACGTTTTCATTATACGTAGGTAAGCAGTAAAATTAAAACATGTTATATATTTAAAGAGAAATATTTCCTTATTTATGTTTAGGTTGAACATAAAACTTATAATAATAAGTAAATGATGAAATTATACTGAAATAAATTAATTTTGTAAATTTATAGAAACCAATGAACACGGTATCAAAACCGCAAATATTTTACACAACTAAAACTTTTACCAACGAATTGAGTTACATATTATTATATATTTAGCCTTTGACCGCATTTGTTTTACACAGTGTATATAAAATTATAGCTGCAGTTTTAACCGTTAATAAAATGTAAGTTAAAGTTAAAAGGAGTGCAAGAGGTACCACACAAATAACAGGACTCAAGCCAACCTCTCTCGTAGTGCACCCTTCTAATCAACAAACAAGGCTCTCGCTTCTCCACAAACTCGCATTGGGTCATGTAGTGGGAGATGGCTCAAATCCTTCCATTATTATAAGAGACCTATGTCAGCAGTGGACGTCTATTGGCTAATAATCAGATAAAGCTTGAAAGAGACAAATTTAACTAATTTCCCTTTGAGTAATCGCTATTTTAAAACATCTAGTACACTTGCAATCTTATATTGTTTTAATGATTAATACATTAGTCATCATTTTTAAAACAGTAATAATTGTATATGTATATAGAGTCGAAAGTAATTATTATTTAAATAAACTAATAATTATTCAATAAAACAATTTTTTACTCTGGTATTATTTTACTGGTGGTAAGTCTCTATTATCAGAGACCGTCTAGGTATTACCGCAGTACCTATTTCTATCGCCAAGTAATAGTGTAGAAAAATTACTGTTCCTGTTTGAAGGGTACTAAATCTTAGTGATACGGGGGTAATAAGACTTAACATTACGTCTCAAGGCGACGAGCGCAATGTGGTGTGTATACCTTATTAACTAGCACTGCGTTCTTATGGGCAAGTGTATCACTTACCACCAGGTCACGCCTTACTTATCTCATAGCCTAGTCATTTAATAAAGTATAATATAATAACTAACTTCTAGTTACACATGTATGTTGATATTAGTAGAAAACTATATATAAGTATCTGTTTAATATGTATAATACATATACACGTACAAATATTTAAAGCGCTGAATTGTAGTTAAACAGAAACTTCCGTAGTACTGTGATTCAGCTTTCATTTAACTTTTGTATGTAAATATGAACTTTGTTTCTACACTTTAAATTAACGTGCTAAATTTAGTAAGTAAGAATCAAAAATTTAATTGTATTTGCTTCCAAACTGAAGTATACAAATATTACTGTGTTCCGATTTGAACGGTGCTGTATGATTGTGAATTACTGGGATAAAAAACTTAACACCTTACGTCTCAAGACGACGAGCGCAATGTGGTGCTGTATACATCTTAACCAGTGCCACGTTGTTATATACAAACGTATCACTTACCATCAGGTGAACGCCTTGCACGTGTCATCGCATCGTCATATAAAAAATAGTCTTTTTAAAGGGATGCTTTAACAGATTTCAATTTCATGTATGACAAAATTCAATGATTTTGTTTGAGCCCTTTTTCAAGGAAAATAGCTGATATCAGCAGGTATACGTTAAAGTGATTCGTTAATTTGAAAGTAAAAAAAATAACCATCCATACATATTCCTTGTTAGATATTATGAATGGGAATTTCTGGAAAATATTTCTTTCAAAAACGATTCAATCCGACACTTCCGGGACAGCTTTGATTGATGGAGTTTTTTTCATAACGTACTGTAAAAAATTCAATATTTCGGAACTACGATATCTTTTAAAAAGCTCTATAGATATTCGACAGTGAAGATTTACCTATGTAACGTAAGTTTACAAGTGGTAAGTTTCCATTACCGTCGTTGCCGATTTTGTCCTAGGGCCCAGGAGTCTCAGACCTTTTTTTTTTTTTAACGCGGCGGAATCCTTTTACGGACGTTCCGCCGGTGCCCTGGGTGGGCCCGGAGGGGTGTGTGGGACTCGGCCTGGGCGGCCCCTACCCACTATACCTACCGCGAAAGCCATTATGAATGGGTTGCCCCGGATCTGTCAGCGACAAGACAAGGAGTCTCAGACCTAGGGCAGCCAGATATTAGAGGAGGTTAATCGCAAAAAGCTAATTCATTATATACTCAATATAATCGATGTTGAGAAAGGAGTGGCTTGGAGCCTGGGGACTAGAGAAGGGGGGCCTAGATCGGCCAGTCTGCAAATCTGCCACTGATTTCCGGAGACCGTTCCGTCTATGAACGTATCGCCATACAAACATTACTGTGGTCCGCTTTAAAGGGTGCTTTATGCTAGTGAAATTACTAGGTTAACGAGACTTAACTAATGTCTCAAGGCGACGTGAGCAATGTGCTGCTGTTTATACCATCCTAACCAGCGGTATGTCATGGGCAAGCATATTACTTACCATCAGGCGAACGCCTTACTCGTCCCGTCGCCTCGTAGAATTGAAAATATTTAAGAAGAGTAATAATTATACAATCTTACTGCTATGTAGCTAACTTACTGTTAAAAAGTTTCCTTTGCCGGTGGTCTATTACATTGATAATAATCTCTTATCATATCTTATTGTGCAGTAATGTATATATGTACAGTAGGCACAGGTTGTCTCGATTCAATATCATCAACAACTTTCTTTTCAAAGGCGTCTTCTAGACTTACACGTCAAGCAAATCCCGAGGTTTTTAACCAGATCGTCAACTATGCACTACGAAGCCACCACGAAGATCTGACCTAAAAGTTAAGATGTATTTCCCGAAGGTTTGAAACCAATTCAAAACATAGCTTCATCATCAGCCGGTGGATGTCTACTACTAAATATAGGCCACTCCTAATAGTGGGGGGATTTGAGTCATCTCCCACTCACCACGCTGGCCCAATGCGAATAGATGACGGGCCAAAGCTTTGTTTGTTGATTAGCAGGGTGCACTACGATCAGTTGAGGTTGGTTTGGGTTCCATGAGTTATTGTGTGGGATCCTTAACACCCCTTATAACTCATGCATATAACTATTAATTCTATTAAGACTGATAAGAAAAAATCGTTGGAAATTCCCTCAGCTCCGCATTGTCTTTACTTCTAATTTACCACTCCCCCGAGGAGTAGGAGATGGCAGAGTATGATTGCGTTAACATTAAACAGAAGTGTTACAGCACAGTTACACAAATTAATTGTGACAGCACAAAATTTTCCAGAAGCTTCTGAAGAATTAAATTTATGAATCATTAATAACGATATCAATATACGTAAACGTAATAATTTCCCTTTTAATGTTATTACTTTAGTAATGGGCTATTATTAAAGTGAATGCGGATGCAGGTCAATTTTAACCTTTGCCTGTTGAGCAGACATCAATGAGATACCAATTCAAATAGTGATGAAGCTATTTAAATTACCGAAGTAACCAATACTCATGCCTCAAATGGAGATTATGGATTGGAACATCACAGCTAGTGCCCTTTTTGTTACTCTTCCAAGGCCTTCAATACTGAAGATCTTCACTTATATATCACAGAATATAGAGCTTTAAAAGGTTTTAACCTGTTTGGAACAGAGAGTACTGTTCCACTTAATCTTTGGCTTGGAACTTTCTTATAATCAAAATTACTAAAATTGCTGAAAACGAAATGTAGAAGATAATGAAATACTTGGTAATAATCGTCAGTTACATAGAAATGTTAATAAAAATTTATTGTAAATGGAAACATTTCGTTCTGTACTATTTCTGTAAGAGGATTGATTTTTCAAAAAGCATTGTAGAGCGGATGTTACCTCCAACAGCGCCGTGTACAGAAAATTTAATTTTACGAAGTAGGAAGTAGTGATTCTCTACCTTTGTACATCTTGTTACCATTTACTGGTACGACGCAACATTCAATTTTATTACAACCCAAAGTATTCATAAAACAAATTAAATGTATGAACATAGAATAGGAAGTCATATCAAAAATTTGATCTGATTTTTAATGTACTTTTACATTTTATAAACAATACATTACGGATTTTGTTTCGTAATTTCAAACTTTATTAGTTTAAATGATTACATAACATATAAATAACTCCTCACCTCTCTATTCGATGTAGTGAAAGTATTAAATCGTTTAAAAAACTTGTCAAAGATGACTATTTGCAACTCTAAATTGGCTATAACATGATCAACATGCTCACGAAGCTATTATATTTATATATTATTCACATAATAAAATACTTGACATATTGTATTATTTTATTCTATGTTTATTATTATTTCTATTGTTATTTATTTATTTTAGAATTTATTTTCTCTGTTCGTGTGCACCCCCCCTGTTTGGTCTACTTCCTAAATTTCTACCCAAAGGTTGTCTGGCAAAGATCGCAGGTTAGCGATAAATCCGCCTTTTGTGAAAATTCTGATTTACTTTCTTTTTTTGTAACTCTGTGATAGTGCACAATAAAGTATATTTGTATTTGTATAAATATTTTCTTGGTAGAAAATATACAAATATATGCTTCATAATCAATCAAGACAGACATCCACTGTTGGACATAGGCCTTTACTAATAATGGGGGTATTTGAGCCATCTGTTACTACGCTGGCTCAATGCGGATTATTAGGTATTCAGAGCCTCGTTGGTTTATTAGCAGGGTGCACCACCAGCAGGTGGGGTTGGCTTGGGTCCCTTGAGGTCCCCTTATACCCGTATGTGTATATTATTAACTGAACTCTACTACATGACAGGAAAAATTGTTGTAGGAGTGGTTCTCATCCATGTTCTTTTACATGAATACTAATGTATTACCAACGAACCTACTTAAGTATGTATAGAGAAAAAAAGGATTCGAATACCCCTGAAATGAGATGTAATTCAAGTAGAAGCTAATAGCTCACTTTTTCAGGAACCGCTCCGCTACGTGACTGGAAGGTAGAATTAAGACGGAAACATTTAACGCTTATTTTTAAGTAGGTATTATTAGTCTTATATTACTGTAATATCTGTGTAATGTATGATTACAGCAATATATTTGTATAGTTTCAGTGATAAAATTAATTGAATAGAAAAAATATCCGGTGTTGACGGTGACAAATGATTGATGACGTTGAATTCTGCTTTTACCGATATATGACCATAACTCATCCCGGAAATGGAGTCCTTTTTTTCGTTGTATTTGTGCAAACGAGCTGACAGATGAGAATTTATTATAACAAGAATGTTTTATGAAACAATTAAATAAAACAGAGGAAGTTAAAGTGATCACAAACGGATCGTTAGTGCAGTGTATAGTTTAAAGTAGTGTTATTGTTGTTAAAGAATTCTACTTATAATTAATAAAATTAAATTGTCTAATATTTTAAACTATTAAAATAAACATAAAAAGCATACTTTTTATTCGTTCTTCTGTTTACAAATCTAAAAATATATTTATTAACAATTGTTCTATAACTTGACAATGAAGAGGTTTAAATTGGGAGTACTTGTGTCTTGTAGATGCTTAATATGTGAGGGATGCTGGGATTGCGAAGGAAAAATGCCTCGGAAACAGTAATCAGTATTTTATTGTAATGAAAATC
>DWLS01002752.1:0-17336 GCA_018246255.1 Pachliopta kotzebuea | reverse complement strand
CTGAAAATGAAATGATATATAAATAACAATAGCAACCAAAACGTATCTAGTACAAAACATCGTTTTAAAATGTATTCGAGTGGAATCATTACTGTTGTTCCAATTTAAATGGCACTGTAAACTAGTGAAATTATTGGGGTAACGAGACTTAACTCCTTATGTTTCAAGGCGATAAGCGCAATATGATGCAGTGTATACTAACGTGACGCTGGTTAAGAAACCGAAACGGTGACCAACCCGCTGTACATAGTTACTTCAGTTATGATACATATTTCGTTGGGTTTAACATCTTTTGCCTTTTTGCGAGAAAGACAGTGTATCACTGTATAAACATTCTCACTAGCAATCCATCGTGAACAAGAGCTTGTCACCAAGCAAACAACCTGTTCGGCAGAAGATTTTATTATGTATGTAGAAATCAACTAATATATAAACATGTTAATATTGATATTTAAATTTTCAGTTATGTGCATCTTAATAGCTTTGGTGATTTACCCCGTGTGCTTCGCCGCGGAGTTGAATTTGGGTAAGACACAAAGAATTATACGTATTCATTTCTAGTTATTAATATTTTTTTTATCTGCAATAGGCTAGCATTTAGCATAAATTTCACATGGTATTAAGTAATAATGAATACGTGGAGTAAATATATTCTTATGTTGGCAGTGCTGTTACGGCGGCAGATTTACAACATAAGTTATCAAATTTGATATTGCCAAGATAGAGTACAGTAATTTTTAAAACAAACATACAAAAGGGTTAAAGAAATGAGATATGGTGATACTATAAGAGAAAAGAAGATTTGTGTATCAGAATTATTGATGTGAATGATGTCTTGATATTTTTTTGGTTCATAAACGCTGTTTACGTTTACATTAGGTAATAGATCGGTGTGGGAGTTTGGTTGGGCATACGGCGTGGGTTGGGGCGCCGCCATTTTTCTTTTCGGAGCCGTTGTGCTATTGCTCTGCGACAAGGAAAGCGAGGAACTTTACTACAAGGAACGAAAAGTGAGTCGTAATAAATTACTTTCTTCATTCTATAACCTTACTGAACATAACACATGTGTAAGTAAAGCCTATGTTCATCAGGGAACGTTTATGAGCTGATGAAAATGATTATGCCATAATTCAATCGATTAACTTTTTAAAACTGGTTCACATAAGTCACCTTCATGTTACAATAGCCACAGGAAGGCCTATTCGAACCACGTAACAAAATCAGTAATAATTTTTCATTAACTTTATTGGGTTTTGTTAAAATGAAAGTAAAAAATAAAAATCACAACCATTAAAAAATCAGAACGTTGTAGATTTTTAATTATAATCTGTACATAATAACAAAATATACTTATAAAATAATGTTGCAACTCTAGCACAAGTGCGGTGGTATGGTAAAACAGCCTTCTAAGTGTTTCCATTGCTGGATTTCGGCAAACTCTCACAAGAAATAAGTTAAAACGTTTTTTCCACCACGGATAGTATATTGTATGCTAAAAAAAAATGTATTCAATATTAACATCAAATAGTTTCTGTAATGAAAGTAATCGACTGTACGCTTTTGTTAATCCAGTATAGTACATAGGTATTAAGCAAACCCATTATATTTTTTGGACCTTTGTTTTGCGAGGTGTTTTTTAAAAAAAGTTTTTACATTATTATCATAGCTTATTATACAATATTTTTGTTTGTTGTCGTTTGGGAAAAATCATTTTGTGTAATGTTTTATATATATGTTCGATTATTTTGGGTGAAATCGCATCATCATCATTATGTGGGATTTTCAGTCATTTAATCTCCCTCGATAGTTTTCTCCAATGCGTTAGGGTCCTGTGCCCCTCTGCACTTCTTTAGTAGGTCTTATTTAGTACTCTTGCTGTCCTATGGCAAATATGAGACCACTTCGCGTTTGTAGTTTACCATCGAGCCTGCGAACCTCAAGACAGGGCTTACCATAGTCAGTTTCCTACCAGCCTAACATTACATAACTATTATATAACGTTTTATCCTTAATAACATTTGAAACGTGTATAGTAATATAAGGAAACGTTTTAAAAAGAAATTAAATATCTGTCGTTTAGAATATAACGTTATTTCTCCAACGGACAAAGGTTTTAAATTGTAAATAGGCAATTTAAATGTTGCATTAAGTCTTATATATTCATCATATCCTATTATTTGAAATTTCGCATTTCCGTCAAATTATTCACATTAAAAAAAAAACGGCACGGGAATTGTTTAAATGTTTTAAATAATGGAGATGATATGATATAATTGTGTTTAGAGATATTTCTACGTAACAGTAGTTGGCTAGTACTGGGGTCTATAGGCGCGGCGTTTATTGCAGGTGGTGAGCGCGGAGGGCGGGGCGCGCCCCTAGGGCCGCGGGCGCCTGCCCGACCTGGTGCCGTGAACGCGCTAGCGGCCCTCCGCAAGCCGCGCACCCCCGTGCCACGCCCACACTAGCACACACACACGCACGCGCGCCCAGAGCACTCTGGCTCTGATGCGCGCGCACAACTAGCCCGATATCGGCGCCATCCCACAGATAAACACCGACCTATTGGACCTTAGGCCATTTCACTTCAAATATTTGATAAATATAATATACATAAACAAGTATACATTTTACGGCTATTATAAAGTACTAGTCAATTTTTGTCAATTGTTGCAACCAATCAAAATTTAAACTTAAAAAAATTAAATCTTTGTACCATTGTTAAATATATAATAATAAAAAAACAATGTCCGAAACGTCTTTTAAAGATTGCGTTCGTTCTTATGATTATTATATAAAGAAATAATGTTAGTACTAAAAATCATGTGATGGAAATTTTTGATTAGTTGATGCAGTGCTGTGCGTGTCGGTGTTTATTTGTGGTGATTGAACTGGCGCAGTAACGATGGGCAAGAACAGTCACAGTTTATAGCTCTGTATTATTTTGTTGGAGATTTTAAGTTTTTATTACGGCAATACCTTATTTTATCCTGGTAATTTATTTAGTTTGCTACAAAGGAAATTATTGTACTTTTTGTCTATTCACATGTAAACGATATTACCCGGTGTTTGTATTTTTTTAATATTTTTTACTTGACTGAAAAAAAAATTAAGTCTGATTATTATTATTATTTTTTTTACTTTAAACTTAGATTCTAGTATTTTACACCGTTTTGAATGTTTAAGACGATAAGTGTAGAATAACGATTAATAAAAATTTAGGAGGATTGAACGGGTAAGATTTGCTTCCTTTGGCCCGTAAACTTTGTTGTCTTAAGTTTCGTTTAGTTAAGGTAACTTTAGGTGGTAATTGAGTTGATGCAACTTCCGGCAGCCATTTCTCCCCTCGCGCGGCACACCTCGAACGCAATCCGTTCCAAAGAGCGTTATTATTATTTATTCGCTTTAATTTATTGGTTCGTTAGTCGCGGTTGTTATTAGTTTTAGTTTTGTTGGAGCTTATATTGATGACGCGCGGTGCGTGTGTGTGCGCAGGCGGCGCGGACGCGGGAGCGGAAGCGGAGGCGGGCAGGCGACCTCTACGCTCGCTCTGCAAAATCATTTGCGTTTTTCTAATGACTGAATCCCAAGTGTCATTGCACAACTAGTATAGAAGTGTTTGTAAAGTTTAAGCGCGTGCGCTGGTCGTGTACAGCGCATAGTGCGTACACTGTTAGTACAGTGCGGTACTTGTCCGAATGGGCTATGACTACTGAATTATTTAATCGTATATGTATGCGGAGTTACCTCACACCCATGGTACACTTGCTATTATGTGAATTGTATTTTGTATTACGCGATGTAATTCATTACTGTCTGTGTGTATCGATTCTTTTGCTTGCTAACTAACCTTCCTTTTTGGCGGTGTTTTTCCTAGAATCTCATTCTATTCGATATATCATAATAGAAAAGGCTTTTTTTGGAATTGAATTAATCAACTATAAACACAATATTTTCTTATTATATTTTGTCATTGAAGACATCGTTTGAAATATGTAATTAATGAACAGTATGGTATATAATACAAAGAATATATTAAGTAAGTAAAAATACACATTTATTAATAAAATAAGGTTTTAACATTTTAAATATTCTCAGTTGATTGTAATTGTATTAAAGTAGTGGATAGTGACTCGTTCCCCGATGTATTTGTCATATGTTGGTTACGGCTTTAATTCTAAACTTCAATAAACTATATGTATTCTGTTTATGTGATAATTATGTAGCTGTTAAAGTTAAGTAAACGTTAATCTCGAATCAAAAGAGTAGGGCCTTTACAATAATCTCAAAACGCCTATTATTATTAAATGATTCACTATTTAATGTAATAGATTTTATTTTTGTAGTGATCTTATTTATTTAATGTGTAAGCTTTGTTTAGCGAAACCGCACTTGGCCGACGTGGTGGATAAATGGCCTTGGCTCCTTGTGAGAGAAGGCCCCAGGTCCCAGCTGTGGGAATATTAAGTAGGTTGTTTGTTTTGTAAGCTTTATTTATAAATGCACCACAGAAGGTGAGCCCGGCTGCGACGAGGCTAATGTAAAGGCGGCGAGCACTCGACCGCTATCACAGTTGACTCTCTACCTAAGCGTTTCTCCTTTGTAACGACTCTAAAAACGTTTACTGTATTTTTCCAACAACAAGGGGTAGCTTAAATTTATAATATTTTAATATTCACATTGCTTTAAAGGACCTTCAAAATAATTTTGCACTTCACAAAGAGATATTATGTCACTGGAATTATAATTTTCATATTAAAAAAACACAAATTTAGCGAGCTATTAAAAGGGAGAAAAATTGTATGATTTTTTTAAAGTAAAATGGTGCTTCTGTAGTTCGAAAAATACGGTAAATGAAATAATAATAAAAGCTGTTAGTGTTTAATGTTTAACTACTGAATTAGTTCTTAATTCAGAAAAAGAAACTGTTAATATTTATAATTTAGAATCAGAAGAATATGGACTCGTTGAAAAAAACCTTTGTCGCTGTCAAATGAAATGTTTATTTCTTATTCGACGAAACGCGCATGTTGTTCATATGATAAGCGATACGTTTTCCAACAACGTGCAGATAGTTAGGATGCTCTGCACACTGCTTCATATTGGGCTCGTCGCCTTATGACAAGTTAGATCTTGTTACCCCCTGTGTATCATATTTATGATGTGACGATACGACAAGACACTGTTTGTAATTAATGTTACAATTAAATACACTGCCATTATGTATTTATCAAATTTGTTATTTTTACCACTAGATTATAGAAATAATATGCGAGTAAATTTTGACATATTATTCCGACACTTCCATTAGATTACAACTGAAAATCTATAAGCTTAATATTTTTGTGCACTTATACTAAAACATTAATTATTGGGCAATTGAAATAATACACTTATTTTCTCGGTTAATGTTATTTAAAAGCAGTTTCATACGATTTGCAGTTATTATAATGGACTTTGAAATTTTACAGAATATAATCCACGTTGAAATGTATCTTTATAATACTTTACTTATTCGCATCACTTGTACCGTTTCCGGCGGGCGCTGCACGCGGATGCGGCGGCGGCCGTACCTCGAGTTTGCATATAGTATTTTATTGTCCATTTCCTAGCCAAATTATAAGTCATATCAATGAGATTGAATAAAATAATTAGTAATATAAATGGTTTTATTTATTTCTTATAAAAATATAATACTTTCATTATTTGAACAAAAAAAGAAAATCATTACATAATTTTTAACACAAAATGGCAACATTATTGGGAATAATTAGAGAAGTTTCAATGGAATTTGTAAATTTTTCTTGATCATTTGGAAAAATTAAACTTCGACGCCGCTCAGTGTTTTGATACTTTTGAGGAGTCGTGTATTCGCGTCCTTGTAGTCGACTGGTTGAGCGTCCATTATAGTCGTTTTTAATCGAGATTCGTCCTAAAACGTTATATAATAATTATAATAATAAGACATTGAAGTTTTCATTTACTCCTGTTATTGCCATGGCACTGCTAGAAAAAACTTGAGTTGAAATATTATCTTCCTGCCACTGCGGCACAGTGGCTATTAACACGAAGATCCCAAACACAAAACAAAACCCATAGCCGCCAAAAACAATAGGTAGGACTGAAATTAGGAACGGAAGAGAGCAGAGATTATTGGGGTAAAATAAATATGAAATGAGATATTGTAAAACAGGTACTGAACTGAAAGGAGAACGGAAATTTAAAGACGATATGGTTTAAAAGAAAAGAAGATTTGAAAGATATCATAATACTCTAGCTTCACAAACCAGGAGAACGATTTAACAAAAAAGATCTCTAATTTGATTCTGGTGCAGCGTGATATGTATTGTTGGTGACAAGATTTTACGAGCAGAGTTAACAAGCAGTTACACTAATGTTGTGAATCGGCTGTTATGATACTGCATTGCTGTATTTCAAAAGTCAATAACAAATCATGTGGTAGATGGGATAGAACACCTCCATCACATCATAATGAGGTAACTAAGAAAGAATAACGTGAATATTTTTTTTTTATATTCCTTTTAACTTCTACCAAAATACTGTGTATATGTGTTTACAATCATGTGAAGTGATCTGTGTTTAGCAGCTTACATTAACAGGCTGAAATATAGATGATTATGAATTATAAAATCTTACGTTGTAAGTCTCCATTTTGGTGCGGAATTTAAAAACGAATGTTTTAAATTTCACTTCTTCAAATATCTGACTGTAGGCAGATTTATCGTACTCGAACATTTGTCCTACTTCGGCGGATGTTTTGCCTAACATAGCCTCAGCCGCTTCGTTGAACGCTGTGATGCGCTGGTCGCCTGTGGGATCCGATACGTTAGCCTGAAAAAGTAAACATTTCATTATTTTTTTTTTACAGTTAGCTAAAACAAAGGTATAGTATGTCGTATATGACGACCGTGCATCATTATCACCATGAAGTACCTTTAAATTGTATTTGGTGGACAGAATGAGAAAATTACTCCATTGTCTAGTTATTCTTTTCATCTAAAAATATTTAAGCCTAGTAGTCCTTTATATTGTATGATCATTTCCTTAGAGCAGTATTTGAAAATTATAACATGAGTGGGATACTCACACCAAGCAGCAATCTGTACTTGAAGTTGGGGTACTCGCGGTTACACTTCTCGCACCTGAACAGCCCATTCTCCTGGTCAATGAGTTTCTTGTTGCACTGCTCCTGTGGGCAAGCTTTATACACAGCGTTGTCTGCGAACGTGAACGTGAGCACGCCGACCAGGCTGTAGTAGTCCCCTCGCTCGCCGCTGCCCAACTGTCTGGACTCAGCTTCAGCGAACGTCAGCCATTCATTGCTGCCGCCGCTGTAAGCTCCCGATCTGAAAAAAAAACGGAAATTTCAATATAACGATATTTCCTAAATAAAAGACGCTTCTCGTACATTAAAATGATTCTTGTAAAGTATTATTCCGGAAAAAGGAAAATGTAAAGTATATAAAAAATGTAAAAAGAGCAAAGAGAAAATGTAAAGTAAATGAAAATGTAAAAATGTATTAAAAAGAGCAAAGAAAATGTAAAGTAAACAAAAATGTAAGAAAGAATAAAAATAAATTGGATACAGTAAGAAAAATTGTAAAGATGAGGCGGCTTTTGGTATGAGAGGTGATGCATGGAAGAGATAAAAAAGAATGGAAGAAAGATAATGGTGAGTGAAAGGGAGAAACTGGGAAAGTAGGAGTAATAAATAAAGAGAAAGAAAGAAATAAACAAACCCAAAGACCCTTACCCACAACACGAAGGGGAACGAGTAAAAAAAAAAGTATTATTCCAAAGTATCTGCTGCAAGTTACTATTTGAGTATAACAAATGATGAATAATAGACGATATGGTACAAAAAAAAAAGAAACTCATGAGCGTTGTGATAAATATCCTTACATTGCTATGATTGATTTCTCATAGCGACTAAAGATTTTAGTAGAGAAAAACTTGACGTAGCTTTATGACTCCCTTGTAAAAACTTCCATCTGGGGGACTAGAAAAAAATCTAAATGAACTCACCTGGCAGAAATGTTTACTATCTCCATATCAGCGCCGCCGTTATCGTACCAGCCGCGCAGTTTGTGGGCTTCGGGCAGATCAGGGTTCAAACGGATCATGGTGCTCGACAAGCATGTCAGCGATTTACTACCATTGAATTCTGTTAAACGCGCGCCCTGAAATGTAAAATTTTGTTCCGTTTTTATTTTGCTTTTTGAATAAAGAAATACTTAAGAGACAAGTTAGGTCCAAAAATAGCCTATTTTTGCTCTGGTGATAAGAGGGCTCACCAGACCCATGTTCTCCGGCTGGTGCCAGAGAACATATTATTGTAATACATATTTCTGTTTTTTGTAGATAGTCTTTGTTAAGATGCTACACTACAATTTTCATTGTACCACAAGCCAAAATTTTATTTTATTGTTGCAGTAATTTCACAATATAGATTTTACAATAGTAATAGGTGCTGTAGTGGTGACTATCTAGGTGGTCTATGACTACAGTGACTTAGCACCAGTGAACATTATGTTATATTAATGATGGTTAAAATGTCTGATAGTGGATGATCAAGTAAATAAGTTTTTTTAGCAAGTAGGTACACATTTACCTTAGCAGCAATAACAGGGTTTGAGCTTCCATCAAATTTTTCTGCTTCCTTTCCCCAGAGTGTCAAAGTTATCTAGAAAAAAATGTGAACTCCTTTCATTATTATTAGATATTGTAAATTTCTGATCAAATGATTAAATCTATATTGATTTCCTATATTAGCAGGAAAACTAATGTTCTCCTGAAGAAACAAACGAAATAAAGAATTAAAAAAAAGGGGGTCTTTTCTCACCAACTCCTGCTTGACCAGTGTCATGGAAAAATGGCTTTGCCTTTTTTCTTGTGAGCAAGTCTCTATGTTGCTGAAAAATAGCTTTTTATGTTCCACTGTCATAGGAAACTGTAGGCTATGGCAACTACTTACATTAAGCAACATAATTACTTGATTAGCATACCAATGGTATAATTTTTTTTTAAAAAGGATTAACAAAATTTCAACAAGACTTATCTATATCTGCTGGTGACTATCTCTCACAGACATCTCGATTTTGATACCAAAACCTATTTTACAAGATTGATTGACTAAGTGTGAGTTCTTATTTCAAACATTGACAATTTATACATACCGCACCACCAGAGGAATCAACAAGGGTCAATTCCCTTTTTTTTAAAAGCTTTCCTGTGCTTCTTGCTGTTAATTCCAAACAATCTGCTGCGTTCTTGCATACACCAATCAAGTCTGAAACAAAATTATATAAAGTTTGCAAAGAGGAATTTATTAAATCAAAATATGATAAAAATATACATAAACAAAATCTTACCAAGCAAAGATTCAGGACTTCTAGTGCCTATTTCATTAATGGGAACAAAATCGTATTTTATTGTGGGCACTGCCGCCGTGTCTTCCGTGCATTCAGAAACTACCGTGTCCGCAGTGAAAGTCATTTCATAATCATTGTTCAGATGTGAAAATTGTTTGTTGGCAGTTTTCAATTGGCAGCGACTTATATAGTAAACTTTATCTACCTGTAATAAACTAGATATCAGGATAGATTTATCAATTAAATAACAAAGTAAAAAGTAAAGGTTATGGTTTTGTTTACAGAATAACAAATTTTTGTTTTGAGAGTGACCACTACATAGAAATCACAATACACCTACATGAATATTTTTATTAAAAATATATATCCTTCATTAAATATTTTTATACAAATATAATAGAAAGGTGCAAGAGGCACTATTTATTTAAAATTACCTGCCAAAACTCCCACAATATTATTACTCAAAATCAAAATTTGAAATTAACAAACCTGAATTAAATCATAAAACTTATCACACTCATTCTTAAAAGCAGTGGCTCTTATTTCTCCACTATCATCACATAAATCCATACTGAAGAGTTTGCCTTCACCACGAGCATTACTCCACACTCGAATATCTGATTTGTTCATCACACGAGCTTTTATAACCCACCTGTTAACAAATGGGCACCATAAATCTGTAATTGTTTGCAATCTAATCAACATTTAATATATAATCATTTAATATATAAAATAACATAATAAATAATCAAATAATGTGTGAGTTGGGTTATACAATACTTTATCACTTATAGCAGTCTCTCAAACCAGGCGATAACACCCCCCCCCCTTGGGGGCGTTTGAAACCTAGAGGAGGGTGTCAAGATGCCCAAAAAAATGGGGAGTGTTGATGTGGGTTGGGGGGCGATTTATAATGTGTAAGTTCATTTACTTTATATAGTATTTTAAATTTCACTAAAACCTGCAGCACTGTTTTCGATTAAAATCGAACCTGATATCAATAAACTTATTAAATATTATCAAATCCATCCATCTCATTAGATTAGTATAAAAACGAAAACATATTTATAGTTTCTTTTAATTCAATTAAAATATTTTATTTGCTCTCACCGGTAAAAATTTCTAGTTTAGAATGTAAGTTTAGACATCAGAACCAACTGATATAACTAAATTATTTAAAGTAATGAAATTGTTGTTTTTAAGTTTAGAGGTGTATAAAAATGGAGGTGCTGAAAAATATTGATTTCCAAAGAGACCGCCTTTGGAAATCAATATTTTTATCCCTTTAGGAAATAAGTTTGGTAATCACTGACTTATAATAACAATTTCACAATACATACTTATTTTGATAAGGGCTGAGACTTGCAATTGGATGAGTCATTTGTGATGATAGCATACTAGAATCTAAGCCTGTATTTGAAGCAGGCTTAACAACAGCAAAGGGCATTGTCTTAGGTTTAGGAACTGGCTGCATAGCCGGTGCCGCTGTTGATGCTGAAGAAACTTCACTCAATGCCTGTGGATTCCCCAGTGTCCTACCCACTTCTGCACCAGGTGCTATAATTGTGATATCAACTACAATCATTACCCGTCTAAAAAAAGAAAAATATTTTTTCGTTTTAAGGAACAACCTCAAAAAAAATTACTTATTATTTATATTTCATTCTTAGTTTCTATAACACTAGAAAACAGGACAAAAACACTTTAATGTGATATAAGTTGCTAGAAAGCATTGTTGTTTTGAGAATTGTTCTAATATATATATAAAATATTGAATATGTTATGTTACTTTTTTAATGTATATCAACACTTACACATCTTCATTAATTCTTGGTACCCTCATAAAGGTGACAAAATAATGAAAAATGTTAGAATATATATATAGATATATTCTTACGTTGTATATATTTATTATCTTACTTATATGTATCTATATATATAAATAAATACATATATATAAATGTATTTATATATACAATAAAAAATTAACATGACATATTCAACATTTAAGATTACTTACATGTTTAAAAGTATATATTATGATAGAAATGAAAATCATTTCTTAATCTTTTCCATCAGTTCTAAGGTATAAGAAATCATTTACTAACCTTTCTCCTTTGCCGTCACTTTTCAACACAGATGTGAAAAATCTGTTTATTTGAACTACAGAATAGTTGGATAATTCGCCTGTTAAAATTTTATCATTCAGTTGTGTAGCGAGCAAGACAAAGCTGTGCGAATGTTTACCATCTGACATAAATAACCTAAACTTTTCATTGGCTCCACTACCTTGTACTTTTTTACTGCCCAGTACCTGCATTATTGGTTGTTCATAATGTCCACCATTTATTATGATCTGCAGTTGTAAAAATAATTTATTAATTTTTAAGGATTATTGTGCAATACTACAGATAATTAGCGCAAAACTATTTTAAAATACAAATATATTACAAGCAGAAATAACTATGATTATGCGATGATTAAATCAAACCTCTAAAGAGCCTTCTGAGAGCTTATAATCCATTGTGGTTCAGAGTTGGAGAACTAGTCATAAATGTTAGAAATTAGTTACAGCACTTTTTATATTGTTTAAAACAAAGCTATTGAAACGTGCAAATTCGAAGCTTCCTAAAGAAATTTTCTATTTGAATGATAAAACAAAACTCAACGACGATAAAACGTCAAGTTTGCCGCGAATTTGTTACTAAAACTGTGTTACCAGTTAAATGAAAAAATAACTACCCAAAAATTAATAATAGTAATAAATAATTGATACATGTTATTTACTAAAAGTTTTTGTAATAACTGATTAAATCATTGTTTGTTTATTTAAATAAAGGAGAATATCATCTAACGAAATCAAACATGAGAAATTACTGTTGCTCTTTTGATTACGTTTACTTTTGTATTTCGAGACGAAAGTGATTTTTTGCGCTTGTTATTGTGTGTTATTTAAAATATGTTTCTTTTTTACTTGAAGAAAAGTAATAGAGGTATTATTAAGCTGTTAAAATTTATTTAAAGTAATCTAAAACGAGACGAAAGTAAGAAATGATACGCGCGTTGAAAACCACCAAAACATGGTACCGATGATCCCCACGAACTGGTTCCCGCCTTGTCGTGGCGGAGGGGCTCTAGTAACCGAGGCATCGTCACTCACGGTGAAGCGAAGAGGAACCTACCAGCGGGCCCGGGGTGTAGGGCCGGCCACGGTAGCCACTCTAAGCTTGACTTTGAATACTGTGGCTCTCGCTCGCCTCGGAGAGGTTAGGAGCTGCGCGAGCCAAGGTGCGGTGCGTTTAGCGCCGCGCCTATTGCCAACTGTAGCCGAGGTGGGGCTGCAGAGAGTGGGTAGTGCCGGTGTAATGCCGGCCGCTCTCCCTTTCCTCCGCAGCCACATAATCGTTGGCGGCGGAGCCAAACATCAGATCCGCCGCAGGGAACCGGTAGAGCTTGTGCGGCTGGCTCTCATGGCCTTTGGGTGACGTACTCGGGGTAGTCTGTTGGGCCAGAGGAGGAGAGAAAAGGAGAGATTTCTCTCCCCCTGAGGTGAAGCCCAGCGCTGGCGGGGCCGCGGATGGTTTTCTGTTCCCGTAACATCGCCGTACAGCGACGAAATGAAAAGTCGTGGAGGTTTTAGTCGGTGCAAGTCTGACATTACCTGTCTTTGCCCCCGGGAAGGCAGGTATGCGTAGGCATAACTTTCGCGTTAAACAAAAAAAAATGCTGCAGGTGACAGTTTCAATAACGGTAAAGTTGCTGACTTAGTATTTCAGCTGTACCACATTTATAATATACCAAATCCTTAATAACTATAGTAACTTAAATTTAACCGAGCCAAAATATTCTAGTCTACAAATAAAATCAAATTGAGAGAAAAATAAAAAATTAAAGCAAAGTGTTATGCGTATAACGTAACGCCATAAACGTGTTTCGTGATGGGATGTACTGCTACGATAGATAGTCGATGTTTTTTATGATAAAAAACGTATATTATGCGTAGTTAAATTTTTAATTGTTACGAAGTCTGTAATTATATAAATGAAACAACAAAATATATAGGGCAGAGTTGGGGAGGTTGGTTGGATGGTTTTACCATTAGGGGCCACATTTAAATTAGGCAGCAATAAGAGAGGCCTCACAAGCTGATTGACCTAAGAAAGTGACTTTTGTGAAACTAATATAGTTTTTCTATAGATTTAACAATTTATTGCATTATATAGAAAAAATTAAATATAATACTGCAAAATTTTAAATGTAATATACATATAAAATAATGTAAAATATTATAAAAAAATACAATAAAAAATATTTTTTTATTCACTAAGTTAGTGACTTATTTGGCTTTGTTTTTGTCTGATAATAATTATATATTTGGATTAAGCTTCGTAACATATAGCTTTAAATGATACTCTAAATGTGCATCTGTATTTGCGTTCTTAAAGTTGTTTTTATTTTTGACATGAGAGAAAATGTTGTCTCGCAACAGTAGATATTTCCGAAACAGGAAAGAAAAGAAGGCATGGATATTCAACAGCATTTGTCCAGATTTCTATGCGACCCTTTTTAGCGTTAAAAGGGATTTGATGATACTATCTTCTCCTAAATCAATTAACTCCATTCAGACTAATTTTCTGACGTCATGTTACAATATGACTGTCTTTGGCGGGATTTTTCGCGCAACTGTCATGGCGTTAATGTACAACAGTTGTTTGAAACGATTTCTACCATTTTGTATCAGGTGGCAAAGGGCCACACAAGAACCTCGCGGAGGCCACAGGTTCCCCACCTATGATACAGGGTAAGGTTATTTAAAAGGTCGCTATGAGAAAAAAAAAATTGACAAAATTTATATCAGAGTGAAGAACATGTGAATTGTCACTAAATTTATCACCGGAATCTGTGACGCTTATTATTAATGATGAATTCAATATTCCCGTAAATGGTGGCGAAGTATTAATTCTTGCGGACTAGATTTATCCCGCGAGTATCGGCAGGGATAACATTTAATTGGTAAACGTTGCATCCCTAGTCATGAGGTACTGACAGTTGTCAACGTCGTACAGGCACCTGTCACCCGTACCATGCTACTGCGCACGAGGTATACAGGGTTCAGGCGAATATCTGTCCATAAACGTCCACTGCGCTGCAGAAGCCTTCCCCAAAGATCTCTACTTGTATCGGTCCTGCGCTGTTTGCATCCAGCCATTTCAGGTTCTATATATAGGACTCTTTCAGGACAGCGATGCACAGAGAGACGCAGATACAATTATTGAATTATTACCATTTCTTTGAGTTGAAGAAAATGACTTTAGACCAGTGATTCTCAACCACTGTGCCGCGACACTTTTGTGTGCCGCGAAATTCTAAAACTGTGCCGCCAAATTTTAGATAATCCCTTAATAATAAATATACTTTTATTTTTGTAGTACCTATCTATCTCTACATATCAATTTGTCGAACATTTAAAATTATTATCATAAACTATTTTCCGCAGTTTATTGTTTCAAGTTTTAAATTTGTTTTAAGTTGTATGTAAATAATATTTAAGCTTATTTTTTCTTTGTGTGCCTCCAAATTTTGAAATTGTTAAAAGTGTGCGGCAACAAAAAAAGGTTGAGAATCACTGCTTTAGACAATATAAATAAATAATAATCCCAAATGTTAGAAATTCTTGTTTATTAACAGTAATATTGAACTAAGAATTTTTTTATAATACATAATTTAATTAACGTCAACATCACAGATAACTTATAAATTATATTAATAGAAAAACATATTTACAACCAAAAATAATAATATTACCAAGCAAGCAAGGCCAGTAGTATTAGCCTCTTCGATTGGATTGAAAAAAAAATGTACTAAACTGAATATTATTTATTGTACGAACCAAAAAAACCTGTATTTCGTCAACTTGCCTGCAGGCAAACTTGCTTGAATATCAATCACTAGAGTGCTGATAGCATAAATGTTTTAAATCCGTCGTATCATGAATATTGTTGAAAAAATTACTGCCCCATACATATGACATAAATTAAAATCATTCGATTATAAAGAAACAAAATAATTTAATTTAACACTATCATACCCCTAAATTACACAATTTATCTGTAAAAATAAATGGACACTATTTCTTGAAATATAAAAAAATAAAGAGATTTATGTAATGAAACATATAAAACAGGATTTTCTTAGTTTTTTCAACTGTTCAAAGAGATCTCTTCCATTTATCTTACATTGGAGACAACTTTTTAATTAATAACTGTTCTATACTAAAATAACAAATTTTCTTTCTAGAAACCGTCAATACTGCCAATTCTTCGACGGTCGGTTTCTGGTATTAAGTTGCCATCATTATCGCGTGTCGCCGCAACCATTGCAGCAAATCCGGCTGTTGGTCCTCGAGCTGTAGTTGCGTGGCCTCTTGCCTGAAGAGATTCTATCACACTCTATGGTAAACAAGATTTCGAGATGTTATATTATCGAGAATTAGTTAAATACACACAAAAAAACAGTAATTAAACGGAGCCTCTGCTAAAAATACCGTTATGACCTACAAATTTTTTAGTAACCAGCTTAATGTTCCTACGTGAAGGAGGTTGGTTGTCACATTCTCGGAGGATTTTTGTGTCGTTTTCAGTGAATTATGAAACAGTGTATAATCGCGAAATTACACCAATCGCTTAATTAAATTAATATTAGAAATAATAAAATTATTATGATTGTTGTAATTTGACAAATACTAAAAAGTTTTAAAAAAGTGCACTTGTATATTTCAAGAGAGTAAATATAATTAGCTAATTCTTACTAATAAGTATAATAAACCGGTAGCTGTAGATGGTCGGCTATATTCTCTTATGATGATAGCGTTGCCCCGTCTTTTGCGACGTATGTGTATAGCTCATCTGACGCTGACCACGCGGACCACAGGGCCCACGGCGTATTAATGTTAACCTAACCTAATGTTGCTGCTGCTCCTGGGAGTATAGGTATCTGGCGGTGAGAAAGTCTATACTCAGCAGTGTACTTTCGCTGATTATGATATTAATAAACCCGTACATTTTTGTGCTGTTTAGTAGTTAACTTCTTAATATTTATCAATTTGTTTTTCGATAAGCACTTTTCAGTCATTTCCATAGTCACTCCAATTCGTTGGTCTCTTTGGTATGCAAAACTGGACAACGCGACGCATGGTCATTACGACAATACGTATGTACGTACCAGGCGTATAATAGGGCGTTCCGTTTACAGAAAGGATGATGCAAACTTCACCTTGAATATTTTACGCCGGACGTTTCTATTGTTGATTTTTTATGACTTTCGTAAGTGCAGTCCAATAAAATTATGTTGTACATTGTCGTAAAAGAAATGGATTTTGTTCACAAATTAATATTTTCATTTGTGAAGTTAAGAAAGTTTAGTAAAGTTAAGAAAAATATGTGATATGACGGATGTGAATAAAGTAATTACACGAGGCTTAATACATCTGAAAGTTATATTGTATGATATATATAGTTTAATGACACATACCGCATCAAAATCTGCTTCGTATTCAACTTCCATTGGTATGAGTTGATGATGTAATCGCGGTTTCTGCATAATTTCGTGAAGTTCATTGTCTTCGAGAATAGTGTGCATCACTGCCTGTGAACGAAAGAAATAAACTATATATTAACGACACGAAACAAATATACTATAGAAAACTACATAAAGATTTTGATGATAATTTCCTATATAAACGGAAACATTTAAATAAAAAGGGTGTACAATAAACTCCATTTATAATTTTTTTTTTGTTAAAACAATTTGTATGATGAGCAACCGATTTTTATAATAATTAGCGATTTACATATTTATTTATTTATTTATTTGTTTATTTACTCTTTATTTGCATAATTACAACAAAAAGGAAAAACATTATGTACATGAGAGACACAGTAAACAAAA
>DWLS01002751.1:0-17337 GCA_018246255.1 Pachliopta kotzebuea | reverse complement strand
GAAGTGTGTGGAGGAATGAAAAGAGAGAAGTTTGTGCCAGAACGCAAGGTGTGGTCATGTGTGAGGAATGCAAACTTTTACTAAAAATTAATCTTGATTACCACCTCTAAATTTGGTATTCGCGTCGATTATGTAATAGCACCTTGACGTGATACGCCAGTGTGGTTAAAATGGAATATGCCGCCACTAATGATGGTTTATTTCAGCATTTACATTCCTTAATTTTTTTTGACATTAAAGGTTATAACTTGACCACGAATATACTTAATATTAAGTAGCGATATGGTAAACGGTGGTAAAACGCATTAACTTAATAAATGCCTATTCCCTCTTTTTTGAAGACCTCCACATCGTATTTGAACCGGAAACCCTGACGCCGGCAAATTGTTTCACTCCTTAGCTGTTCTTATTAAAAACGAGGAACTGAACCTCTTTGTCCGTAAATTGGGGCTGTTTACAACATAAACATGGAGTGTTGCCGAGTGTCTTATTCATGTGCACTTCGTTTTACTATCAGACCATGAAGTATTCCTTAGCTTATTCATGTTTATATCTAAGACACCACGAGAAACTAGATGCTTTTACAGCGGGAATAATACCAGAATACGGTCTAATAACTCGGCCACGGGCTGACTCATAACACATATCACAGCTTTTCGTCATCTATGGAATGTTTATAAGAATAATTTAAGCATTGTAACAATAGTTCATTACATTTGTTCATAACAATTTTAAAATTTAAACGAATCTAGTATTACGCACTGCGACTTGAAGAATTCAATTACGTTACAGCAAACGGCTATTTTATGTTTCAATTTCCGCCAGCCGCTTGTAAAGAGGATATCCCTTTTTATTAAACAATGACAACCAATAACCGTAGTGAAAGGCCTGTTCTAAATTAAATTACAATAACTGCATTTTTTTGTATGTTCTTTAATATACACTTTGTAAAGAACTGACCTCGGTTAGGTATATTTTAATTAAGATATCTTTTTTTTATACCACTAAGGTGACATACAAGCATAGTAAGCAGGTATCGTAGACTATAGACACTTGCAACACCAGAGACACCTTGAGCGTTGCCGACCCCTGAAAAACCTTATCACGCCCTTTTTGAAGAGTTCTCCTTGAGAAATCTCTTCTTAGCAAATCATCTCATCTATTTTCGTCCACACTTTCTTTGTTAAACTGTTTTTTCTCTTGCATATAAAAAGAGTTTTCTTAGATTATTACCTCGTATAGTTCATTTCTTTTTCTGTAACGCCAGATTAAAAGTGATGGTTAGATTTTATCTGCTCCTGAAATAATGATAGTTACGAAATGAACCATACACAGAATTAAAAATAGTTAGCGATTTAAAACGGCTTATTAAAAGTTAATAACGTTGCTGATCTAACTAGAAACATACTTTTCAATACCGAAAGCGGATTTATCGGATGGCGTGGGCTGAGCCTTATACGGCGATCGAAAAGCTGTGACTCGCTCCAACTTTATAGACATATATTGAACCAGTATAACATTGATATGTTTTATATCTGAAGTGTAGTTTAATTGCTACATAAAACACCTTAATATTTAACATTGATTTTTAACGCTATGAACCGAAAAACTAACACGACGTTCACGTCGTAAATTATACGCCTGGACATAACAATGAAGCGTTAGGTTAGATTATACAGTACTTCAGTCATTTAAATAGCTACATCGTTATTTAAACCGGAAGCGCTTTTTAGTCCAGCAAAATTATACAGATGCAGCAGAAATATAGGGTGGCATGAATTGATATCCAACAGTTATTTTAAAATGTCTTTTTGGGTTACAGAGCGCCCATATGGCGGTGATGGAGGCGCTAATGGCTTTGTACACGCGGGAGGTGGTGACAGCCGACCGCGTCGCGGCCGCTGTTCAGCGATTCGGCATCACTACTCAAACGGCCATCACCACCCACGAAGACGGCCTGCTCACATGGATCAATGCAGCCTGCGCAGCACTGAACCACGCAGAGGTATACTCCAATACAGGTGTACATTCAGTAAACTGAACATATCTTTTATATCATTCAAGTTCTCTTTATGGGAATGGATAATGAAAGCATATTTTTTTCATTCAGAATATTAACCAATACTAACGCCGATATAAAAATACTTTTTAATTCACCAATTATGCTTTTCGATTATGATGTGAGAGAAGAACCTTTTGTATCTATTTACAAAAGGTCTCGTTTATTGCCTCGTGACATCATCCATAAAGCTACTTTATTTCATAGTTTCATACTGTCCGTTACAGGAGGAGACAAGTGCCAAAGTGCCACCGTTGCGGTCGCTCCAGGAGGCCTGCGATGGGACTGCTCTCGCCGCGCTCGTCTCCTTTTACTGCCCGGAAGCACTGCCCCGGTCTTCCGTGAGAGTCGGCCGCATGACATCCATACACGACTGTCTTCACAACCTTATGCTAGTGCGCGACTTCTGCCGCGAACGACTGCCGCATGATGTGTTCCATATGATGCCAGAGGACGTTGCGTATATGCGCGGGTAATTGTCTCAATATTGACTTCCACAATCGTTAAATTGCTTTAACTAAGTAGCATTGACACAGTGTTTTCATAATCGATAATAGATACCGAGGTTGACATCATTTATTAATATGAAACAATGATAGCTCAATTTGTAAAACAGACGTAAGCGCATGTCTTTTGAAGAGGCGCTAGTTCAATCCATACTAAGCTTAAAGTGAATCGAAAAAATGTAAGGATATCAATATGTTCCAAGCACAAACATTTCTATAGACATGTGACATCCTCAAACCCACATTTGCTGCCCGCCTGCGGGTCAATAAATAGTATTAACAATTTTACGAGATCATCCCAGTAGTAAGAAAATAAATAAACTAATTAAAATATTGACACTATTGTTTTCTTTTTTGAGTATTAAAGGATAAAAGTGTTAAAACAAAATCTGTTTCATTATTTAAAGACATTAATACAAACCTTTTGTAAAGAAACAATAGTATTGTGACAAATAATATAATTGAACTTTAGCAAGGTATCAGTTAATAAAAAATTTCATCTTAATCTCTATTTTAACTAACGAAAAAAAGTTGGATACAAGTCAGGTTTATTGCACAAATATTGGCCTATACATAATCGTTTTTTCTCTATTTTCAGATCTATGCGTCAGAATTTAATAGCATTGCTCGCTGATCTATTTAACATGTTGGAAGTTCATCCTGTGAAATCAGTCAAATATCCAGGGATCGGTATGTAGCCTCCAAACTATGGTTCCCCTAACATAATATTAATACAAATTTTGCATGCACTAGACCTCTAATGGGAGTATGTGGTCATAATATCCAAGTTCCTGTGCCCACTAATTTTAAATATTCTCGTATATAATATTAAAGTGAATAATCATGGTGCGGTCCGAAACGCTTTTTGTAACGCAAATATGGGCTTTGTGGTATTACGTTGAATTTAATATGAAGGTTTTGAATGAACGCAATACTTTTATTTGCAGTAAAAATTTATTATAATTTATGGAACAATTATGTTGATTTGTTGTTGTCTTCGAAAAGTTAATATTGAGGTAAGTGTTTTAAGTTATTTCGAATTACGTAAGAATATCGCTTCGCTCGATACCGTCTCATCCTTTATCAGGTCACCCTGTCTTTTCAAAGACCCAAACCATTTGCATTATTGTTGACGTTATTTAAATACTGGCTATGTACCTAAACACAAAATTAAAGTGTCTGATTATAGATAATTTTTCATATTTTACAAATTCTAATCATGAATCTATATGCGCTTCGACACCTAACATCAGTTGCTAGACTCTTGCATCTAAATTTGGCTCTGAATGCATATGCTGTCTTGTATAATGAGACGCATGAAAACGTCACGGTCGGGTGCGTCGGCAAGGCAGGGTGACTGTACGTGCGTGTGGACGTGCGTGCGTGCGTGCGTGCGTCCGTGCGTGCGTGCGTGCGTGCGTGCGTGCGTGCAGCTGAGCGTGCGTGTGCGCGTGTCCGCAGCGCGCGCGGACAGCAACGCGCACGGCGTGCGCCACAAGCGCTGCCTGCCGCCGCCGCCCCCGACGCCCATCCCGGACCTGCGCGGCGACGCACAGCCCCACGCGGCCCACACCCCTCTGCCAGGTATCGTGTGCCGTGCTCTATGTTGTCGCACTGTGCGTCTACACAACGAGGGAACACTCAATATTACACACGGAAGGACAATTTCTTTTTGTACTGTTGTTAGATTTAGCAATAGATACGGGAGACTACCTAAGTAGATACCAACGCAACGCCCATTTCTATCAATAGTTTTGTGCAAACATTACTGTGTTCCGGTTTGAGGGCGGTGCTGGGACAATAAAACTTAACAAATTGCGAAGAACACATTATGGTGTTATTTATCACTCTAATTAATACCATATTAATATGGGCTTACATATCACTTATGTGAAGATATTCACCGTCTCATCACTTCGTTAAAAAATACCTAAGTGAAAAAGAGATGTGTACAACAAATGCAATCTGTACAAAGTTCAGGAATTCTTTTCTCTGTTTATTATAATATAGTTGCATTTTGTATGAAGACATGTTAAAATTATGCTATTGATAAATATTATATAAATTTTTTAAAGAGAAATAATTCTTGTGTGAACAGTAACTAATTTATAATGAAGTATTTTTAGTACATGGGCTTGATCCTTTTATTCAAAGGCCTGAGATCTAGTGTTGGGAATAAATGAGCGTTTTTTAAAAAAACCTGTCTTCACAAATATTTAACCCCAGGTCGCTTGTACAAGAAGAGCTTGCCTGGTATATTTATAATTATGCTATTTAGTATGGTACAGACAATCAATTCTGTGTGTGTTAATATGTTTTGTTATATAAGACAATAATTTAACGCTTATGCTTCTTTTCAACATTTCATTAACGCTTGGTCATGTTCTGTGCATTGCATGTGTAACGGCTTACCCATTAACCTCAGTATCATTCAAGGTATATTGGAGTTCTGGCATTATGTCCTCAGAACTCCCTCATTAATATATTTTTTGTATTACCATTCTATATCACCATATCCATTACATGTTTTTAAATTCTATTTATTCTTCTGTATTTGTATGTTTTGTCCATTCTGATTGAACTGAACATCTCTATATACAAATGTTTTTTTATATGTTTTTGAACTGCATTATCACAGCGGCAATATGTTATTTACTTACAAATCAGCAAATATATGCAGTGATAGTATTTGATATTTTTTTATATTTAACTATCATAATTACATCCATACATAGAAAATAGATATAGTACAAATTGTACCCATAGATACAGTTTTGGATAACAAAGTAGTTAGGTAGAAAGACTCGCAATTTATATATGTATTATTAATATTGTTAATGTTATTTGTCAATGATATTGAACTTTAAGCTGCTGCAGCTTGAGTTAAATTTACAACGCCGCAAAAAATGCTTGAGCGCACGTTTTACGCCGCAGTATATGTTATGTACAATATATACAACAACAAAAACAATTAACCTTGTTAATAAGTTTATTGGTAGGTCTCCGTTGCTGGATAACGTGTAGGAAAGTATCACAGTATTGTCTATCATTAGTAATTTCTGGTTTAAAGAATGTTGTAGCTAGTGAAATTGTTGGAGATACCAGGCCTAAATACTTGTGTCTCAAATGTATAATGAGGACAACGAGAGACGTTTACTGAAAATTTTAGAATACACCTACAATCTGAACAATACATCAGCAGTAATCAATGATGATGATATAACGTGGTCAATCATCAGTTCATTTACGTCACAGCCAACATTGTTTGCATCATTTGTCAACACTGCACTTATAATTTACTTCACTAGGAGACATTATCAGAACTCTGTTATATCATAGCACTATCATTTTGTAAATTTCTATAGTAATTTATGCTCTGACAAATATTATTGAATTGTTTGACCAGTTTACCATGAAATTTATTTGATATAAAACCAACATAGTATGTACAAAATAACAATTATAATAAAAATTAGTTTCAGTATGTATACAAACCCGGTGATATACATTACCAGGGGACATCCATCGGTTTAAATTATGATGATAATACCAACCAGTGAACATATATTGTTTTAAAAATTCATTAATTGAAGTCGATAGTCTTGTCCTATATTTGTTTACAACAGAAATTTTTATATAGATACAGTTTTTGTTCCAAAAGTAGGCCCAGAGATAATGAACTAGGACACTATTTATAAGTTGTGTGGAATTTGCCGTTAATATTTTTTTTTGCAATAAACACTATACAAAAAAATGTGTATCGTCGCTATGAATCATGTAAATGTTTCTCTTTCATGAAGTTTCATTTTGAAGTTTTTGTTTTTTCAACGAATGGTAATTACTTTCGCTTAGCTACTGTTATTTTGATTTTACATTTGTAACATATAAGGTTGCTTTAGCAGTGTCGCGGTCTTCGTCAGCGGGTGGCGTTAGGGGCCGCGCTGCGGGTAGGTCCGCGTGCTCGACGCCGGAGCGCCGCAGTGCGAGCCCTCAACGTGATGAGTTCGTCGTGCACAGGGGCAAAGCCATCACCACGCTCTCCGCGCTCGTGCGACGCGATGAGGAAAACGGTGCGTACTAATCATACAAATATCCTGTTTAAGACTGAAAAAACAGATAAAAGTATACCTCGTGACAAAGTTTATTCAATGTGATTCACATCCCCCACTATTATAAATTGTTCAACTGTCAAAGTGGTATAGTCGCTAAATGGCTACACTTGCTTAACATGGAGGACTCGATCAATTTTGGTGCCATATTTGATTAGTAGGATTTTTAAATTCACCCATCTACTACCCCCAAATTGTAAATCTGCCGCAACAACAATCTTGCTCTATTCCAAATATTAACATAAGAGGACGAGTATTTCGTGCCCGCTTCGCTACCTACTACCTTAATGTTGACAATGTAAAATGAAGGTCAAATGATAGCTTTCTGCAGATGAAGTTATTTGTACTACAGTGCCACTCCTTTTTTTATCTTTAATAAGCTTTTGATGCTCTTGCCCGTTACTATAGTGACAACTGGGCAACCAGGCCACCCGTTAGGGATGTTCGGTATAAAAACTAAATCTATTAATCTCATCATTTATTCTACAACTTGTCACGGTGTATTCCCGTTGTTTTTTTTATTTTACAAAACTTACTTGTTGTCAACGAAGCGTAGTCTCAAATATAAATTGGGTGTGCGTAGTGTTCGGGCAGTGCGCGGTAACGGGCGTTGCGGCGGGACGGCCCTCGTCAAGGGGCGCGCGTGAGTCCTTTGCGGGACGTCGTTCCAGGCGATCCTCCGTGTCTGATGACAGCCAGCTGACGGTCGAGAACTTCGGAGGCTCACAGGATCGGCTGCACTTCGCCGGACGTAATCCCGAGAAGGAGTTAGCAACCGTTGCCGCTTTGCCCCAACAGCGAAAGATCTCTGCGCCAGCTGGTATATATTTAGCTTAACGTCTTTTATTAACTTTTTATAGTCATCAAGAGATTGACGTCTTTGGATAATCTTTTCCATTCATTAAATCAGCCTTTTTTTTTAACGCGGGGGAATCCTTTTACGGACGTTCCGCCAGTGCCCTGGGCGGGCCCGGAGGGGTGTGTAAGACTCGGCCTGGGCGGCGCCTACCCACTAAACCTACCGCGAAAGCCATCAGCCGTTATGAATGGGATGCCCCGGATCTGTCAGCGACAGGGCAGCATCATTAAATCAGCCTGGCTTAAATCAAAATTTTTGTTTTAATTTGACAATGCTGGCGGTTTGCATGAGTTTAAACCGCATTTTAAATAGTTAGTTAAAAAATTATAAATTTATTATAATATGTATTAATTCTATGATAATGATAGATGGCACAACAATACGGCATAAAATTCATCTTATTTCATTGCGTACTTCAGGTCCCTTAGACTACAACCCCCCACTGCGTTCGTCGCGGCAGGACATACGCGGTTCCATACAGTTTTTCCACGAAGATTACCAGAACGGTACGCAAGAAGACCGCGCTAAAGTAGAGCGGCAGCATTCGCAGCCGCAGACCGAAGATCAACAATATTACCCGATAAAGAGGCAGCTGAGTAGTGACACCATTACTCTCAACCAGAACTACGGACTGAGTTATAAAGGCGGGGGGGACGGTTACTTCGCTTACGACAGGGACACGACCGATGGGGAAGCAACGAAGAAAAACTTTGCAGATATCAAAATGAGAACCAACGGTGATCAGCAAGGTTTGTGTGTGAACAACCCGGTGATGGTAGTTGCAATGTTAAGGTTCTACCTAACAATGGGTAACGGTTAATAATTAATAATGAAAAAATTAAGCTACGGTGGTTTACCAAATTGATTAAGGGTATATTTTTGTTTCATTGGACGTTATTTAAAAATAAATAACTTCATTTATTGGTGCGTAACACAATATATCGACATGCTTTCTCAATGTGTATTTTAACAATTTTGGCTTCATGCTTCTAACTTTATTTGACCACATATTCCCATCAAAGAGATAATTACACGATTGCATCGAATTACTAATCACTGTTGTACTACCATTTTATATATATGGAGATCATGTGGTAATGGTATTGTCGCATAGGGATGGGGAAGTTGAAGCAGGAGTGCGAGAGGGACGAGCGGAGGAAGACAATGACCTTTTCTACTCCACCGCCCAACACTACAACGTGGCAGCAGCACTTCATACAACACGAGCATCACCCCAGTCAGTACATTACTCACAGTTGTAACTACTTCCAGCTTAGCCCCAGTAATTTCTCTAAAAACAACAACCTTCAAGGCCTAAACGTTGCGGTACTATCTACTAATACCGCCTTTGACAACAGAGGCCTACCACCTCATAAAATGATTTATAATCCTTTATAGGTTTTTGCCATTGGTACTTCACTCCTGCATAGAGTGGCTAAGTAACTAGCAACGCAGTACCTTTACCTTACCATCAAGCAATCGTGTGCAAATTTTCCAAAGAAACTAATCGAATCGTGTCATTTTTTATTGCTGTCTGTAATATGGTGTTATTTTACACTTTCTAATAAAGGTGACATTGTTATGGGAAGGCGCGTCTCTCACCACCGCTTGAATATCCTACTTATGTAATAATGTTCATTGGTTATATGATTCCGAATGTTTCATTCTCAACTTCAATATTCATTCTTAAAAATCAAACGCTTTATACTAATTTAAGTTGTTTTTTGTTATTTCAGACGGCGACGAGTTATCAGACGACGCGAACTCACCAAGCGGCGGGCAGGCGATGGCTGCGCAGCTCAACAACATAAGGTTGAAGCTGGAGGAAAAACGTAGACGCATCGAAAATGAGAAGCGGCGCATGGAGGTCGCACTCAGTAGGCAGCGCCAGCGGCTGGGCCAGCAGGCCTTCCTACAGGCTGTCACCAGGGTGCGTACTATAACTTTTCTTTTTGGTGTGAAGATGGAAGGGATAGTGGGATGACAAATTTACAATATAATGGTGGTAGCTAGCCAGCAGAGTTCGGAAAAACTATGAGCAACTCCAACAACACATGGACCCAGAATCAAACTAGGGGATGTCTGTTATTAGGCAAGCACTTAGCAATTAAATCAGGGAGACAATCTTCTAAGCCTTGTATTTATGTGCGATTGTTGTTTTTGTGTACTTAAAATTTTACAAGTTTTTAGAGAAAACATAATTGATTAATAGGTCAATATAGTTTATAATGAGATAAGTAGAATTAGTCTCTTACCTATACTTAAAATAATACTTTACAGATGTTATCTTTAGTTTTTTTGATTTTTCAATTTTAAAAGTTTGTGTACATTATTTATTTCTCTTTGCACTATAACAAATTACACATTAATTTAATCCCACTTTTATAAAATTATCGTATATGCCAAAAAAAACATTTTTGTTTTATAAAAGTGGGTGGTATAAGCAGTGTAACTAACTTTGTCACACTTTAACCCCCATTTGCAACAGACGTAAAAGTATGTTTTTCTATTTAATAGGATGCATATTTGCAATACCAGTTGGCCTCTTTGGTGAGTGGCCGGTTTACAGTATCGTTCTTATTTATTTAGACGTAGCCATTTTAAGATTCGTTATTTTTTTGTTAATTTTAATACAATTGGAGTATTCGACTTCAATGTATCGGCTTACACAGCTTATCGAAGTAAATGTAACTTAAAAAATATTACAAATTTACTAAGAGCATAATTCAAACGCAGAAAATTCATTTAAAAACATTAGTTCATGTAAAATGCAGTGTACAGATACGCTTTAAATTGCATAGGAAATAGTTCATCCGGAAGCCTATTTTTGCCATATAAATTAAGATAGCTTAGCCATTCTAATATTGTTTATAATAGTTATATATTTTGTGAATATTCCGCAAGTCACTGCAGTTCATTATCACACGAAACATACAATATTAAATATTTGCCATTTTATTTAATTACTAAATTCGTTTAGAATTTGTTTTTGCGCTTATTCTTTTGCACGTAATACACTAAAGCAAGCAATAATAATTAATTATTGACAAATTTCTTATTTTTCTTACGTTTTCTGTGTTCGCCATGTCTCCACGTGATGCTTTAATAAAAGTATATTTACACTTTATTTAAAGCTCACGTTGAAACATAAATATTAAATAAAAAGGGATAAGTTGAAACATACAATTTATTGTGAATTGGTGTACTACAATTATTTTTCTTTCACACTTTGTTTTCGTGTATATGATTTTTTAAATTGAACACTTAAAAGTATGATTGAAATATAATTACTTAAACTCTCACTGACGGTTTGTAGAACACATTCACGCGACACCCGGTCACTTTCGCGTGCGCAAGTGAGCGATTATTTGAAAATCTCTTAACAATTAATATTTAGAGATGTTTAAAAACATGTAAAGATTTAAAAAAAAAATATTAAATTTTAATTTTTCAGTATAAAAAATAAAGATAAAGCATTGGGTTTAGTGCTTATTACTTTTTAAATTGACTATTCTGTAGCTAAGTCACCTATAAATTTTATGTGTTAAAAATATTTTAATTCTGCGTGATAGCTTTCATCCGGGGATGGTGCTGATAGGCTACAGTATCTGTTTACCATCGGGTAGGCCATATATATGCCTGTTTGCCACCTTAATGGTATAAAACAAAAAGTTTTTCTAATAATCGCTCAAGTCAACGTATTCGTTACCGTCGTACCAATGCATGAGTTGTGCGTGTGACGTGCGATGTGTATGTTTGTACTGAACGGTACGTACGTTTCGTGTATAATAAAAATGCGTACGTACACTTGCGACCATTACATGGCTACGTGTACGTACGTGAATACACAGTGTACACGAACCTACGTACTGGATGTTCGTACGTACATTTCTGCCGTCGCTGGTGTTGTATGTTTGTTACGGTGGTGGTGCATGGGCGTGTTACAGGGAAAGGGTGCGCGTACGCCCGCTGACGATGACGTCAAGGAGGAGCAGCCGCAGAGACAGGTAATTAGGGTTATTCACATCGCTTTCAAATGCCTTGAACGAATTATCAAGTTGTAAATTATTTGGTTTGTTATTATATACATCATTAAACTTATAAATTCCATTCTTTAAAAACGTGGTCTTTATGGAATAAAGGATACAATAATCATCAACATCATTCATCCATTAGAATTTAAATGTGCAGTAGTTAATTTAAAATCATTGCTACATCAAACACATTGTAAAAATCATATTGTAATAAAAAAAAAATATTTCAGTACACTCACATTTCTGCTGTTGTATGTACATTTAGTAACCTTGTTGTGATATTTCTTTATTTTGGAAATAATTTACCATAAATATTCAATGGTTCTAAATTATTATGTTTATAATAAGTTTGTATGTGCATGTTTCTTTTGATTAAAAAGCATGTTTGGACACATATTAATAATTGCTACATGTTTGTTCATGTTTTTCGTTAATTACAATTACTTATTTTGTATTTCGTGTTTTAGGCTTATATTTTTATAACTTTATCTCATTTAAAACATTTCTGTTTTAGTTATTCATTCAAAAAGTCTACATAGAATTTATCTCTTTGCAGGAAGTGGTGGTTGAACCACCAATTCAAACTGCGGAAAATATTGCCCTGGAGCAGTACCAGCATTCTATCGCCAAGTGAGATTAATATTTTATAATTCATTATTTGTTTAGAAATGTTTTGATCACAAAACCCATTTAACTAATTTATTATTAAAGTCTCTATGGGACTAATGAAAATGGTATAAGGTACATAAATGTATTAACTAGAATTAGCTTGAGCCATCGGGTGGAAGGGTTTTTAAAAACTACATGCTTGTGACTGCTGCCCCAAGCTATGATGTTAAGTTGATAAAAACTGAGAGAGAACTCATTTTATTTAGTAATACAAGCTTTTTATATACTAAGGTTGTACAATGGGTCCTTATGACTAGTTTATAAACTATATGTGATTAATGGATCTGTTATCCGAATATAACGGAATCCTATTTGTCTTTATCAGTAAGAGTTTTCTTTGTTCATTGCCGGCCTTTCTCTTATGACAACATAACTTTAGTTCAAATCTTTTATGCACCTTATTTTTACCATGGTTCCACTAGTATCGAGATGAACAAGGGTCTTACCTCATGGTAAATTATGTATATGCTCATAACAATATGGACCTGGCAAAAATTATCATCAATCATCACGTTGAGCGTGTCGCCTCAAAAAACACAATTTTAATCTATGTGTCTTATCCCAGTAATTTCACTAGCTGTAGCACCATTCGACCAGGAACATTGTAATGTTTGCGCACTACCCTTGGTCAGAATTACTAAATTTACTCATCTGAGTGTATAATTTACAGTTATAATACCGAAAAATTATATTTATTTATGTTATAAATATGTCCATCCTAAATATAATAATTAAAGTTTACACAATCAAATTTTTTATAAAATAATTTAACTTTTCCACATATTTTCAATAACTTTTTAAATTTTGATTATCATTTCATAAGTAGAAACATCCCCATAGCTATTATCTAAACATTACAGAATGAACTCTAGCCTGCAGGATATACAGAGCGATATCGCGCGACTCGCCAGCCAGCAGAGCCAGCTTCAGCAGCAACAGCAACAACAGCACCAACAGCAGCAGCAACAGCAGTTGCAACAGCAGCAGCAACAGTTGCAGCAACAGCAACAACAACATCTGCAGCAACAGCAACAGCAGCTGCAACAACAACTCGAGCTCCACCAGCAGCAAGCGAAGCAGCTGTTCCAGCAGGCGCAACAACCTCCACAGTCGCCTTACCAACAACCTCTCCAACAGAACATTCCGCAATTGGTGAGTGATTAATTGAATGGTTTTTAAAATTTCCCTGATTATGTGCCTGAATAAAATTTCTGGTTTAAATGTGTGTAATGAAAAAAACTTTTAATTATGTTTGTTTTTCAATAAATAATGTTTTATATACTTAATGTATGAATAAAATTTTTGTGCGTTCCGCCTTTGTACGTTGCTTGCTTGCTTTTTCCAATCAAGCAAACACTGGAGCACTAATATTCAAACTACTACTAGCAAAACTCTACACTACACAGGGAAGAAATATACTTTATCTTTTCTTTGTTTAAGTTAGGAGAGAGGGGAATAAAATACCCTAGCTTTTCGTTTTCATCGTGTGGAGGGATCACGAGATATTTGTTTTGAACACAACTGCGTCCTAAGACCCATTCAAGCGGCGCTAACAGATATTACTGACGCACATTTCACCTCCGAAGCGTTCACTCCTTTTGCCCCCTACCACTTACCCCACGCAATCGCGTTTCACCCACTGACGCACGATAACGCCCACTTCACGCGGCACATTACAGCATAGCCAGTTCAGCTCTGCACACAACGTGTCGCGTGCGGGACTCGCCACTGGCTTCGGTTCAACGCCGCACATACCGCGCGAGCTGTTCGCGTACGAGGGATACCGGGAGGTGGAGGAGCCTGCGCGGCAGTTCTACCTGCACGACGGGCCCGCGCTGCCGCAGCGGCGCACTTGGGCGCAGCAAGCGCAGATGCACCACAATAATACGGAGCTGAGCGGTTGGCAGGTATTCCTCAGCGGGGCTTTACAAGCTCTCTTCTGCCCGAAGCGTTTAGCGCCAATTTCTGTTGTCAAAAGAGGAGTGTGCAAACGTTACTGTACAAAGAAGCTTTCTGTCTTAGGTCTCAAGGAGCAGAATGTGCTGTGATATAAAGAAATTACTAATATATTATTTATTTTATAATGCATTATTTGTTATGGATAAACCAATTATGAATGATTAAAGTTATCGTGATGTTGGTTTATATTTATGATATAAGATATCATATGATATGACATAAAATTGATGTAGTTAAATTCACGCTTATTTATTATTGTAATCAATAACTGGTTATTTATAGCATTGTTTAATAGAGAAGAGAAAACATGTTACAATTTTCATCATCATCATTGTGTGTCATTTTCAAATTAGTGTAAGGTAGTTAAAATCTTTAAATAAATTAAACATACCATGTCATTGTTAGAAGTAAATTCCTATAAGAGACAAATCTTTGTGTAAGGATAATTATTAATGTTTCAATAAATTTATTTAAGTTTTTGCAAGCGCTAATAATCACATTACGGGCATTACCTTCCGGCTTGCCTCAATACATTAATAATGAAAACAAAATCGGCATATATAATTTGGCACCAAAATGCTTTTATGCACTTGTGGTATTGGTTGTTCATTCATAACTTATAAAAATTAAAAGTAAGTCAGTTTTTTTCCTTGTTTTCGGGCCAGTATTTCTATTTCAATAATTAATTGTTGTAATAAAAAAGCTCCCTTCTATCTCATGAAAACAATATTGATCAATATCTTTTAAAAATAATTTAATTTTTATAATTTCCAGCTCCATCAACATAATCACCAGCAACAATACCAGGCGACACATGAACTTTCACAAAGGACTTGGAAATCGCCGTCTCCACAGCCGCCTCCCGAGCGCAATTGGAACCCGCAGCCATTTGTCTTTCACGATAAGGCAACCCAGCCCTTCCAAGTGCACTATAATAACGACCGCTACCAGAACGGTACCGAGAATATACGAGAAACACAAAACCATTTAAGCTATACTGTGATAAACCCCAGCCAATACGTCTCCCAATCCCCTCCTTTAGCGTCTAGTCCACAGCGGCGGTCAAAGACACCGCAGAGGCAGGGATCGCTACCGGAAGTTTCTAGAAAACCTGAACCCGTTAGTTTACAGCAACTCCAATCCCCAATTCCAGTTCAACCGCCGGACGATATGGAGCCACAGAATATTTCGTTCATCGGTAACGCTGAAGACGATGCCCTACGTCAGGGTATAAACAGACTGAACATATCATCGGGCACGCGGACATACCGCATACCGTCGCCAACGCGACCCTCGTTGAACAGGAACTCGTTCCAGCATATGGAACAGGACGAGGCTGGCGAGCAAAATGAAAAAGGCTTTTACATATCGTTCGATAACGAGCAGCCGAAGCGACCGAAGCCGCCGCTAAGAGCGAAGCGGGGGTCGCCGAGAAAGGAGCGCTCCGCTTCGGAGCAAAGCCCCGAACGTACTCCGGAGCACACTTGGGAACGCGCGCCTGACGAGGTGCCGGCGCATGGGAGGGCGGGCATAGCTAGCGACGTTTCGCATTTAAGGGAAACGCCGCCTAGAGAGCGCCCGCAGCGACCCACAAACGCCGAGCCTGCCGCGCTACTCATAGGCGAACTTAACCCCGATCCGGTTAGTAACAGCTTACAATGAATAGTATTACTATGACTTTCTTTACTTTATTTTAGAGACGCTAAGACTATCGAAAGGCTCATAACAATTTTGTGTTAGGACGATTTACACTAAATTATGCACGTCATTTTGGGAATCAGATTATAAACATTACTTTATCTGTTATATATTTTACATTTACAGAACTCAGTAGAAGAGATGGAACGTAAAAAGGAGCGGATAATGTTGCTCTCTCTGCAGCGACGGCAGCGCGCGGATGAAGCGCGAGCACGGGCAGACGCTGCTGCCGCGGCGCGCAGGGCGCGGGAGGAAGCTGCGCAGGAGCAGAAACTCGCGCGCAAAGAAGAGCAGGCACGCAGGCGGGAGGCTATCTTGCAACAGTATAAGCTCAAAAAGGCCATTGAGGAAGCCGAGAGAGAGGTATTTACTGGAAGTACAGAGAAGTTTAGCGCAGAAATAGAAAAGAGAGATAGTTTAAGTTGAAATATAAAAAGAGGTGCAACGAGCAGGAATCTAAAACGTTATGCCGCTTGTTAAAAAATGAAATAGGATAACGCTCATTGTCGTGATACACATGATGTTCTTTAAATATCATTGCTAGTTATTTCATTAAATGCAGCCCCTGTCTAACCCCCAACACAAAAAAGTTTGCATCCTTTTATTTGACTGCAGACCTAGATGCGAAGGTAGTATTTACTTAGATGGTCTCCAGCAAGAGCCCCCTACTACCAGTTATTCCAAAATTACTGGTTACATGGTCTGGATAATACATTTTCCGTTCATTCGGTAAGATTTCCGTGTAACATAATTATTAAACTTACCTGTCTCTTCCAGGGTAAAGTTCTAGACAAAAGCGAGTTCCTCGAAACACTGAAATCAGGGGGACACTTGCCTGCCGGCGGGATCGGAGGCGCGGGCAGCGGCGGTGTCGCGACGCGACTGCGGGGGAAGGCGGCGCGTGCTCGTCCCAAGACCATACACGTAGACTCGGGCGCATTACACGCAGCCGAAGGCATGCTCGCCAAGCAGCCCTCTGCTACCAACCTCTCGGGTAAGTGGCAGTAGCAAAATAGAATAGTATCATAATAATAATATATATAATAGTTGCTTGCTGTGATTCGCACATCCATATCATACGTCAATCTCGTATGACTTATACAAATAAGGCATGGCCAATATAAGGCATCTGTTATAGATTTGGTTACTTTAGTCGATACTTATCATTATCATCAGCTTAACTTAGACTACAGTTGAATCACTAAATAGAAACAATATCTAATATGGCTTTTGGCTTGGGTAAGTAATCTAGTTTTCCGGCTACACTTCCAGCAGGCGAGTTGAACGGAATGTGGGAGTCGTATAATATAATAAAAAGTTTTTTCACGAGCTTTATGTGAATATACCATTGAGCAAGATTGGTCTAAACATATATTCTTTTTTCTTTTTTTAACGCGGGGGAATCCTTTTACGGACGTTCCGCCGGTGCCCTGAGTGGGCCCGG